>CM061132.1:136811004-136881472 GCA_030789695.1 Scilla litardierei | reverse complement strand
ACATTGCGAATTAGGAGAAGGTCACTCTACAACTACAACTTAGGCAGAAGGCCTTGGCCGATCAAGTGACCCAGCTGGGGTTACAAGTGGCCAACCTTCAGAAGGCACAAGGACAACTACCGGGTCAATTAGAGGTGAACCCTAGGGGACCAAGCCAAACTCTAGCCTTGACACATGGTCAAGCAAATGTCTTCTCCATTGTCCTGAGGAATGGAACGAAGATTCTGGCACGGGAGGCCGAGAGAGACAATGAAGCACAGTTTGTCAATGAGAAATCGAATATGGAAGTGAACAACAATGGAGCTTCTACATCGAGCCCCGTGACTCCGGAGGGAGTTTCTGAAGAGAAGATGAAGAACGAGGGCGACGACTCGAGGGTTTTCAAACCTTCAATACCATTTCCACATAGGCTTGACAAGGCCAAAATTGATGAAAAGTATGGAAAGTTCTTCGAGATGGTGAAGGACCTGAGTCTGCAAATCCCGTTTCTGAAAGCGATCGAGACTATTCCCTCGTATACGAAGTTTCTTAAGGACTGGTAACGAGAGGGACAAGGAAGGAAAAAGTGGTACTTATGGCAGAATGTAGCGCCCTAATTCAACGAGCAAATCCGCTGAAACTCAAGAACCCAGGAAGTTTCTCTATCCCGTGCTCAATATGGGAAGTATCAATTAATAGAGCGCTTGTGGACTTGGGATCAAGTGTAAGTTTGATGCCCATATCTCTGTATAGATGGATCAATATGGGAGAGCTAGAACCCACGGGGATGACCCTGCAGCTAGCAGATAGATCAGTGAAGTACCCCGTGGGAGTCGTTGATGACTTGCCAGTCAATGTATGCGGTGTGCATGTGCCAGTGGATTTCGTGGTTATGGATATGCCTGAGGATAATCACACTCCGATTATCCTCGGAAGACCTTTTATGGCAACCACCGGTGTACTCATCGACATAAAGAAGGGAAAATTGTCCTTAAACGTCGGCGATCAGAAAGTAGAATTTGACTTGGCGCTGTCAATGAAGTTGCCACCAGAGGAACCCAAATGCAACCTGCTGGAGATAGAAGAAGAGAGGGTTAATGAAGAAGGAGCATGGGAAGTTCTTTCCAGGAACCCCCCTACAGACTTGGATGGAATTGAGGAGCACACTAGGCTGGATGGAGAAGAAGTTACTGAACAAGTATGTGTCTCCCAGCCGACCCCCCTGTATTTGGGAAGATTGCTCTGACAAAGAACATGGGGAAGGAGCCTTTGATGCTCACAGCTGATGAAGTTCAAATTCTGAGGAGAGTGGCGAGTGTCACCAATACAAAAGAAAAGCCTTCGGATACCACCAGTGGGAGAGTTGTTGAGGCCATCCATCTGTCACCGCTGTCAACAATCAAGAATTCTGCCCCCAACCGCTGAGAGGACGCCGACCGTTGAGCGTCACCCGTTCAAACCACCCTGAATATCATGTTGGGAGTTAAGCAAAAGACTATAAAAAATGCGCTTCATGGGAGGCAACCCATGTTCTAAACTTCTGTCGGTTTTAGATAGGATTAGTTTACTAATTTTTGTGAATAAATACTGCTGTGGGGATTTTTGTTGGGACACTTAGAGGATTTTTTATTTTTATGCAGGAATTGCCCCACCCGATCGGGTCATGCATCAACCGTTCGGGTGGCTAGTTTCAGTAAGTGGCCAACTTTAGCAGATGAGTGAACCGATTGGGTGACAAAATCGGCCATTGGGTTGCTGATCGGGTGGTGAAAACAGAGACTTGGGGTGTTTTTTTGGAGAGCGGTCAACCGATCGGGTGAGATTTCACCCGATCGGGTGACCTGTAACCGCTGATCCACAGAGATTTTTGAAAATTTATCCAATCGATCGGGTGATTTTCACCCGATCGGTTCACCCAAACCCTATATATACCCCCCCCAACGGACTTCATTTCACCCGATCTCCAACATTCTCATTCGAACGGTTCGTTTCCACTTCTTCCGAATCGATCTCTCCCACCATTCCCACTACTCCCAATCTCACTCCCCCACCACCTCCTCCACTTTCCAACCATTAGAACCCTCCCATCAACCACGTTCAAACCGCAATTCACCCAAACCCTAGCCCTGACCCCCCAATTTTCAAAAATTTCTGTTCTCTTTGGATTGGCATGCGGCAGCTCCCCGAATCACTCCATCGTGCATCGTGAGATCTTTTGGGAGCTAGGAATCGTATCATCGCTGGGTAAACTCACTCCATAGATTAATTTTTATTTGCCCATGGATTTTTATATTGTCACTTTGTCATTTGTTGTGTGCATCCATATATCATTCTGCATATCACACCAAATCGCCACAACATTATGGCAAAAGACATAGACAAGGGTAAGCAACCTATGGTGGAGGAGGAGCCGTCTCGCAAGAGACAAAGATCCACAAGTTCTACACGTGGACGTGTTCCTCCACCACCACCTACCCAACCACAACCCCAACCTGGCGTGCCTACGGTAGACCCAATGCTTGGATCGCATGGAGTTCGTTTTATAAGCCAAGCACACAAAGATTTCTATTCTCACCTCAGCCGACGCTCTCACCTAGCCACCAAGTTTGCACATGATCAAACCCTATTCGATCTCGGTGTTTTCACCAAAGTCGAAGCCCTATTCACAAACTTAGGTTGGCTTAGTTTCCTGCACTCCCATGCCATATCATACCCTGTGCTCACACTAGAATTTCTCGCCACTGTCAAGATCGAGCCAGGGTCAAATATAGATTTTCGCCTTTGAAACCGAAACTTTCGTGTCCCTTTGACCACCATCAATGGTGTTTAAGAGTGTTTTCTCACTACAAAAGCGTTGACTGTGGACTACCCGGTCAACGTGGTCAAGGGGCCGACTTGGGTCCCTCGGGTGCGTCGGGCACGTGCAGACGCGACGTGAATCGGAGTTGCAGATGACGTGGAGCAAGTCAGCGGGGCCGGGTCTTGATCCTCGGCCTCGAGGGGGCTGAGGGGAAGCCTCGGCCCGGTGTGAGATGCTCGGCCTCGGACGGTCGGACGACGAGGGGTAGCCTCAGCGCCTCGTGAGCTGAGGGGAAGCCTCGGCTCGGATGGACGTGCTCGGCCTCGGTCGGTCGGATGACGAGGGGTAGCCTCGGTTGTCTTGCTTGATGCGCGGCCGGTGTGGGGCGGAGGAGAAGCCTCAGCCCGTGGATCTGACGTCCTCCTGAACAGACGAGAACCCTCGTCAGGGGGGCGGACCTTGGTGCCGGCCAAATCCCCTCCGATGCCTAAGTCAGATGATGATCTGAAAGAGGAGGCTCGGCGGAGACGGTTCGACTCGAGAGGAGATCGGAACGACGTCCTCTGGCGCGAGCGGGGGAGGAAGGAGATGAAATGGGGGAACTAGGTCGTTGATGGAGTAACTTAGGTTTTAGTTACCTGAGATGCGGTCCCTTGTCTAGTATTCCTTATATCCCTTTTATAGGCCTCCCGTCGTGATTACCCACGACTCACGTCCCTCGTCCGCCCTCGATCGTGCCCCCTCGATCCGCCTCCCCATCGCCGTTCCCTGCGCCATGCCAGCACCTCCCCATTACGGCCATTAAGTGGTCGCGGGCCTGGGGGAACGGTTATCGCTGGAGTGGACGAGTGACTTGCGCATTTTCGGGGTCGGGTCGGATCGCCGTTCGGAGGTCCTATAGGGGGCTTTGTCGAGCGGGCCTGATCTCGTAGATGGGCTTCGGATCGGTAGTTGGGTTTCTGGCCCCATGTTCTTTCGGGCTTCGTTTGGTGGGCTTGGACCTCCCGTGACTTCGTGTAGTAGGCTGCGCCTTTGGGCCCATGCTGTTGGGCCTCCGCAAAATAGACGTATCAATTGCCCCCATCGGTGGGGCCGATCGGCCTTGGCCGGCTCGGTTCGACCGATGTGACTCCTGGGGTTCCGAGTGGTGCGTCAGTCGAGGCGTGGTCATAAATGAAGGTTATGATGAGGCAGATCGATTGGACTTCCCTTGGCACCGATTTCGAAATGCCGCCGGCTCTTTGGGGCCTGCCACGCGTTCCTGTCAGGCGTTTCGAATTCGCCCCTGGGTCTTGTATATAAGATCCCCGGCTGCGTTGATCCCAACTTCTTCCTCGTTCTTTCCTCTGTTCCGGGCTTTCCACAAACTCGGAGTCTCCCGCCGCCTTCGTTTCCTTGTCTTCTCCAAATTAAAAAAGGTAACTCCTTTCCCATCTTCATATTATGGCTGCTCTTAGGATAGGTGGTTCTGGCCAAGGGGCGAGGGATCCTCCTGAGTCCAGGCGGGGCGGGCCCCGATCTGTGGGATCCGGTTCCTCCTCAGGGAGCCGTTTCCTCCAGGATAAAGGGAAGGGGAAGCTCTTCCCAGACTATGCCGGTGATGACGTGGCGTCGGCTGCCGCGCGGCTTAATGTACCTCCGGTTATCCTCAGAACGCCGTCGATGACTTCTTTTCTAGCGGCTGCGGAGATCCGGGGAAGGTATCTCTGTCGCCCGTATGATGTTCGAATCCCTTTCATCGACGAGCGGATCTGTCTTCCGAGGAGCAATGAAGTCGGCGTCTACGTCGAGATGTTCCACCTGGGTCTTCGTTTCCCGCTCAATCCCTTCTTCGTCCAAGTCATGGAGTACCTCATGGTGCCCCTTTGCCAGTTCACCCCCTGTTCGGTGGCGGTTCTGACAGGCTTTGTGATGCTCTGCCGTACTCGTGGTCTGGAGCCATCTCTCCCCCTTCTCTTCTACTTTTATCAGATCCAGACGGTCGGTCCAGGGTCATGGTTGCACCTCCGAGCCCGCGCGGGGAAGGAATGCCTGATCGGGCTACCCCGCTGGTCGGGGGATTGGAGCTCGGATTATGTCTTCGTGGTCTTCCTGGAGGATGCCCAGATTTTGACAGGTTGGGGTGGGTCGGGTCGGCCTCGCCCAACGCTAACCCTCTCTGAGGCCGATCAGGCGGCCGTCGCGCTGCTGTCGGCCCTTCCCTTGGAGGCGAAGTCCATCGGGCCTTTGCTGGATGACCTACTCCTGAAGGCCGTCTTGTGGTCTCTGGGTAGGTCGCTTTTTCAGTCCTGGATTGCCCCGTGGCTTACCCTGATTTTGGTTTCCCTTGCAGGAATGGCTGGTCGCGAGTTCACCCGCAATGTTGATGAGCTGATTCGTCGTGGAGCCGCTCGGAGCCTAGGTAGCACCTCGGGAAGGGCACCTCGGCGGACCGTTGAGGAGGAGGTGCGTCAAGCCGAACCCTCCATGGGCAAGGTGGTGGCCGCGCCTCCCGCCTCTTTTTCCGGCGGTCTCTTCCCCGGGGGGTCGCAAGGGCCGAATCCGTCCCGCTAGCCCAAGAGGCGGGGGGGTAACGACGGGTCCGGTGCAGCTCCTCTTGCGCTTGGCGTGCCCCCTCTTGTCCCCGAGGGTGGAGGTGGCACGAGGCGGAAGCGCTCCCCTTCGGTGTCTGTCGAGCCTCACGGAGAGAAGAGGAGGAGGGAAGGCAAGGATCCCTCCAGTCCGGTGCGCTCCGTGCCCCCGGCGGTGGCCGCCGAGGATCTTCCAGTGACCCTGACGACCACCCCCATCGCAGCGTCTCCACTTCCATTATCGGGAATCGGTGCCCTGTTGGCGAGCAGCTCGGCCACCCTCGAGGTCACCCCCGGGGATTCGGTGTTTGTCGACCGAGCCTTGGCTCAACAGTTGGCCGAGGGCTCCGTCCTCCCACGGGACCGTAGTATCTTTGCGAGGGCCCCTGCCGACAAGGTGTCAGACTCCTTGGTCTGGATCCTTCAACAGGTCTGGCGATCCCGCTGTCCCTTTCTTTCTTTCGCTCTCTTCTTCGCTCATGTCTTTTCGTTTAGGGTTCAACACTCGCTGTCGAGTCGCAGCGTCGAGCCGTCCGTTTGAGGGAGCTGGAGGAGTCCTCTGCGAGGGACCGCGAGCGGGCCGGGGCTTCGGAGGTAGCTATGGTGGAGGCTCAGATGGAGTCTCGGCAACTCAAGCTCTGGGTGGCCGAGCTAGATGGACGAGTGGGTGACCTCCAGGGAAAGTTGGAGGACGCCCGGCGGTTGGCCGAGGAAGCGGCGGAGTCGTTCCGCCTGGAGAGGGAGGAGCTTCAGAGGGAACTGTCGGATAGGCGTCAGGTGGCATGGTTTGCAGAGGAGGTGGAGAGGGGCGTCGTCAGGACTCTGGGGGAGAGGATCTTCGAGGTCCTCACGGAAGCCTTCGGTAAATATGAAGACCTTATCGGCCCCCGGATCGTCGAGGTCGTCCAGTCCTCCTTCCGGGATTGTGCGGAGCGAGTCCGACAAGCCCCTCCGCCCGTCGATCCCCCTCGCTTCGAGCAGGGCGAGGCACCCGAGGATGCGTCCTCTCGAGCCCGGGCCCCATAAGTCGTCCTTCCTGGCCTGTCATCCTTGTTTTCATCCTCAAATTTTTTAGCATCCGCTTCGCTTTGGGCCGGTCTACTTGAAATGGATCCCTGGCCTCGTAATCTCCATTGGCTTCTTTACCAGTTCTCTGCTTCGGAGCAAACAATTGCTGATTGCAAGGATGTTCGCCTAAGCCGGCAACTTTGTGTTCTTGGTCGACAAGCTTTGCTCTGCCGGCGTTACCCTAGTTTCCGTAGGTGACGAATTTTGTTGTCCGCCGAGAGCGGATTATTTGTAAGGAGGTTTCTCCACTTCAATTTCCTATAAATAAGACACACTTTTGTACCTTGGTTAATTGTTGGAAATGAAATTGACTTACTCGAATTTCTCGCGCATTTTGCTTTGTTGCTGCGACCTCGGCTCCTCTGCTGACGGTGGTCGCTCGCCTCCTTTCTCCGGGAGGTTGTCCCTTGCCCCTCGTGTGGACAAGTCGGTTGACGTCCTTGATGGCTAGGGGGGCTGCCCCCAGTCTTATGAGCAACGGAGTCGGTCAGCGGGGGTGTAGCTCCTCGGCTTAGGACCGGTCGGCGTCTGCGCTGGCTGGGGGAATTGCCCCCAGACGCACGGGCAATGTAGTCGGTCAGCGAGGGTGAAGTCCCTCGGCTTAGGACCGGTCAGCGCCTGTGCTGGCTGGGAGGATTGCCCCCAGACTTACGAGCGAAGGAGTCGGTCGGCGAGGGCGAAGCTCCTCGGCTTAGGACCGATCGGCGTCTGTGCCAGCTGGGGGAATTGCCCCCAGACTTACGAGCGAAGGAGTCGGTCGGCGAGGGCGAAGCTCCTCGGCTTAGGACCGGTCAGCGTCTGTGCTGGCTGGGGGAATTGCCCCCAGACTTACGAGCGGTGGAGTCGGTCGGCGAGGGCGAAGCTCCTCGGCTTAGGACCGGTCGGTGTCTGTGCTGGCGGGGAGGATTGCCCCCAGTCTTACGAGCGAAGGAGTCGGTCGGTGAGGGCGAAGCTCCTCGGCTTAGGACCGGTTTTGACTGACCCCCCCATCCGGTGAGGCGACGGTCTTCACTCTTATGCACCCTTAGTGAAATGTTGATTCCGTCGAAGATAAAGAAAAGATAAAAAGGAATGCATTTGTACTCTTAAGGGTCCTATTGGACTAGTACATTTGGAGGAAAAAGGAAATAAAGCTAGACGGAGGGATGTAAACCTAGATAATCTCCTCCTGACTAGGCTGCGACTGGGGGGAGGGGCCTCACCTACTCACTCTATGATGCGGAGGGGTCCTTGGACGGTGTTGACCTTCTTCCCCTTGTCCGGCTGCATGGAGGTTCCTTCTCCGTGGGCCGGCTCGTCGGCTAAGTTCCTTGCATGCCCTCGGCTCATCAACTTCTCAATGTCCTTCTTTAGGTGCCAGCAGTCTTCAGTGTCGTGGCCATTGTCCTTGTGGTATTTGCAATACTTTTCCCCATTCTTCCCCCCTCTTTTTGTCTTCGGCGGGGGGCGATCGGCGCGCTCTTCCTTCTGCACTTGAGCGAGGACGGCGTCTGGGGTGGCGTCCCTCGTACCCTCTCACCGCTGCCTGTTTCTCGTCCTCTTCTCGGTCCGGTACCCTTTGGGGCTGCGGCGCTCGCTATCGCCGCGTTTGGTCCCTCGTCTGTCCTTTCCTGCCTCAATGGCCAAGGTCTCCTCGGTTAACATGAAGCGTTCGGCCCTTGCCATGATCACAGGGAGGTCTTTCGGGGGATCGTTATGCAGAGATTTCTTCAGGCCTCTATGGCGTAGCCCTTTCTTTACGGCCGTTTGGACAACAAGGTCGGGAGGGCTGTTTACGTTCAGCCGTTCCGCGTTGAAGCGGTGCATAAACTGTCGGAGCAGCTCGGTCGGGCCCTGCACTATGTTAAACAAATGTTCAGCATCAGGCATTACCTGTCGCCCTACCATGATCTGTTTGCAGAACAGCTGGGTGAGTTCCTCGAAGCTGTCGATGGAGCGGCTGGGTAGGCTGCGGTACCAAGTTCTCGCCGCTCCCCTGAGGGTCGAATAAAAGCCCCTGCAGAGCAGGGTATCGTCGGCTCCTTGGAAGGACATGTCCCCCTCGTAGTCCATCACGTGGTTCCCCGGATCTCATATCCCGTTGTACTTCCCCAGCGCTGGGATCTTGAATCGAGAGGGGACCCGCGCGTCGGTTATCTCCGCGACAGGGGGCACCGGTCTCCGTGGATGCCTCCAGGGGTCCGACACCCGCCTACCTCAGGCTCGTTCGGTGGTGGAGGTGGCACATGCACCGGTTGGGCTGGCTCCATGGCCCTCGCCACACTGGGGGTCGAGCTGGGTCGAGCTGACCGGCATTCCCGGCTCCTCCGGCGGGAGCTTCCGCTTCACCGTGATCGGTCCCTCGAGTGGTGTCGATCGCTTCTTCTGCGGTGGGGTGATCATGGTCGACGAGACGACGCGGTCACCGATTCGTCCCCCGTGCATTCGGTTTCCCTCCGGCTCCTTTCACGATAAGGGGAGGAGGCGCGTGATCTCGCCTGATGGGAGCTGGGCAGTATGAACCGACGCTCTGTGTTCGGTCTTCGGTTCCCGTGGTCATCGACCACAACGGACCGTAAGAGCGGGGGGCCCCCCGCCCAACGATGGTCGTCGCCCAACACGTCTCCGTTGGCTGGCGCAGCGCCGACGAGCTGCTGTACCGTCGTGACCAACGTCTGGATGCTCGCGTTGGTCTCTTGGGCCAGGGCGCGGAGCTGCCCCTGTGTGGCCAGTTCCGACCCGCCAGTCTCTTCGGTTGAGGGGGCGGGGTGATTGTCGTCGGGTGCGCCCTCAAGGTTTCTGTTGGGTGCGCCATTCCCCTCCTCCGGGATGGGGGGCATGCGTCTCTTTCCGTTGCAGGCTCGTGCCATTGTAAGTGCGGTTTGTTTCTTCGTGGGACAGTTCGTTCCCACAGACGGCGCCAGATGTTTCAGAGTGTTTTCTCACTACAAAAGCGTTGACCGTGGACTACCCGGTCAACGTGGTCAAGGGGCCGACTTGGGTCCCTCAGGTGCGTTGGGCACGTGCAGACGCGACGCGAATCGGAGTTGCAGACGACATGGAGAAAGTCAGCGGGGCCGGGTCTTGATCCTCGGCCTCGAGGGGGCTGAGGGGAAGCCTCGGCCCGGTGTGAGATGCTCGGCCTCGGACGGTCGGACGACGAGGGGTAGCCTCGGCGCCTCGTGAGCGGAGGGGAAGCCTCGGCTCAAATGGACGTGCTCGGCCTCGGTCGGTCGGACGACGAGGGGTAGCCTCGGTCGTCTTGCTTGATGCGCGGCCGGTGTGGGGCGGAGGAGAAGCCTCAGCCCGTGGATCTGACGTCCTCCTGAACAGACGAGAACACTCGTCAGGGGGGCCGGACCTTGGTTCCGGCCAAATCCCCTCCGATGCCTAAGTCAGATGATGATCTAAAAGAGGAGGCTCGGCGGAGACGGTTCGACTCGAGAGGAGATCGGAACGACGTCCTCCGACGCGAGCAGGGGAGGAAGGAGATGAAATGGGGGAACTAGGTCGTTGATGGAGTACCTTAGGTTTTAGTTACCTGAGATGTAGTCCCTTGTCTAGTCGTCCTTCTATCCCTTTTATAGGCCTCCCGTCGTGATTACCCACGACTCACGTCCCTCGTCCGCCCCCGATCGTGCCCCCTCGATCCGCCTCCCCATCACCGTTCCCTGTGCCATGCCAGCACCTCCCCATTACGGCCATTAAGTGGTCGCGGGCCTGGGGGAACGGTTATCGCTGGAGTGGGCGAGTGACTTGCGCGTTTTCATGGTCGGGTCGGATCGTTGTTCAGATGTCCTATAGGGGGCTTTGTCGAGCGGGCCTGATCTCGCAGACGGGCTTCGGATCGGTAGTTGGGTTTCTGGCCCCATGTTCTTTCGGGCTTCGTGTGGTGGGCTAGGACCTCCCGTGACTTCGTGTAGTAGGCTGCGCCTTTGGGCCCATGCTGTTGGGCCTCCGCAAAATAGACGTATCAAATGGTATTTTCGGTTTCCCCAATCTTGAAGGTGGCATCCTCCCCCATGAATTGCATGCCGACTTCGATGTCGACTTCTTTTGGGGACGCCTCACATTACACGATCATTATCCTAAATGCAAGGCCAATGCCTCTTCTATCATCCACCCAATCTTCCGTTTCGCCCATCGTATTATATCTAGCACTTTCTTTCCTAGGGATGAGTCCGGTACCATGACCATCCCAGATTTATTCATTTTATGGGAGATGACCTTTGCTTTCATTCCCGGTGTTGACAGGATTTCCTTCGAGGCTCTGCGCATTCGCATAAACGCCGCTGCATGGCTAATTCAAAAGCTTGTTGATATTAGCCGTGCAAACAAAGGAAAGTATTGCTGTGGTGGCCTCATCACTATCATTGCCTTACACCCTCCCTTCAACATCGAATTTCCCCCCGATTTGCCTCGTGCCCCAGGATCCACCTATCTTGACATCGATGTCTTGAGGCACACCCATATGATCAAACTGCTAGGCGGCGGTCGGTTTGCTTTCCATTATGGCCACCCCCTGCTCCTTACACCATTCTCCCCAACCCTGACCGTGTGTCCATCGAGCTTCTGGGAGATTGGTCTTTTCCACCAGATCCTGAGTTTCTGGGGGGCTACACCTTCAGTTTGTTCATCCTGACGCTCCTAGACCACCTTCCCCTACCGTCCACTTGGGCGAGCAGCATATCCCTCTGTTCAGAGGAGACCCCGGGGCTGGACCCAGTGTCACCACCCCAGCTGCTACTACCGTTTCTTCCGAGGCCCTGATTACCGCCCTGCACGGCCTGCCCTCTGATGTCGACACGCCCATTGCTACCGACACACACTCTGTCGTGCGCCGTGCTACTTCTGCTCGCCTTGCTATCGAGGCCGAGATGGCTACATTGCGCACTGGTGCATCCTCCTCCACCTCCTTGGATCCATCCACTTCTTTCCTATCACATCCACGTTTCCTCGATCTCGAGCAAAACATCGCTGCCATTCTCCACCTTCTTACCCATGTCCATGGTCCTCCACCATCGAGTCCACTCTCATCAACTCCTCCATCACCCCCTAGGCGATCATCCCCTTCCACCACCACTGTTTCCCTTCCCGTCAGTTCTTCTCCACCCACCACCACTACCGTTGACCCTCCACCCCCATCACCCTTCACCTTTATCACCACCGCCTACTCGGGTCGCAAGAAGGTCGCTGTGCACGCGAGATCACTACACACACGCTCCTCATCACTTGCCGTATCCTTACACCTTCCATTACCATCGACACCCCACCCATCATTCACACCCCCACTGAGCCCATCCTTCCACCATCTCCACCCCTTTCTCCACTTCTTCGCATGCCCATCACCTCTCCCTCCCACACCCCTCCAGTCTCTTCCGAGGAGGATAAGGAGCCTGCCGCTCCTGCACCTTGATCTCCCGGTTTTCTAATTTCCCCTAGCCATTTGTTCTGCATCACCTTGACCATATCTTTTTTCTAGCATTATTGAGATTAGCTTGGGGTAAATCAATATTTTTTTATTTTCGTATTGTCACTTGTTTGATGTGTGTATGTTTTGTGTGTCTATGTGTATATCTTTTGTATAATTGGTTTCGATATTTATTTTCTTTATTTTTCTATGCCTCTTTTTGTGTGTTTTTCTCGTTTTCACGTTTCTATGTCGATGCGTACTTCCCACCCATCTTTCGTTGCCCTCCCGCATTTACTCCTATTGCATTGAGGGCAATGCAACGTTCAGCTTGGGGGAGTCGTACTTTGTGCGTCAGTCTTGTCTTTTCACCGTTTTGAGTCGTTTTCGTCGTGTTTTTCTTTTTTTTCCTTTCCATCCTTTTATTCCCCCTCTCCTAGAGATGACCCCACATGATGAACTACCACGGAACCATACAAACACTTAGCTTAGCTACGATAATCATTCTTACTAACCCTAGGAAGCCGAGTTCTATTGCATTTTATGCTCCGTGAGTTCACTTTGCTTTTGTGTGAGTTGTGTGTCGTGACTAGCTATTTGGTGTGCTTCTACGTTGTGATTTTGTTTTATATGCCTGTCCTTGGATGCCCCATAGACTATCATGCTTCAATTTCGAATATGGGGTATATTGCCTCCACTGTCTGCTTCTTTATGTATGAATCATTTATATATTTACGCTTCAAATCGCATGTGTCAGGACTCTACTAATAGGACTAGGATAACCCATTTTTCTTATGCTCTAATACGCGAAAAATTTTCCTTTTGCCCAAGTGTTTAGAATTCGAATTCTTTTTTGTTTTACTTGGTGCAAATCCCCTTATCGTGTACTATTCTTCCACTTGGAATAGTACACAATTTTTCCAAAATCCAAAATTTCAAAAAAAAGAAAAAAAGAGAAAAGAAAGAACATGTATAGCCAAAATGCAAAAAAAATATCCAAATATCCAAAACCCAAAAAAATATTTCCTGTTGTGAATATAACTCATATCCGTCGTGAATAAAGGGAAGGCGAGAATTTGCACCAAGTGCTCTTCTCCGCACCTACTCAACCCCTTTCGTGTTCGAACACACTTGGCATAGGAGCTTTCTAGCAATCATCTAGGAAATCGTGCGGTGATCCCCTAGTTTCCAGCAGTAGAGTCCCTGACATATGATATGTTTCTATTCTTACTCTATTCTCATGCATGTATGAACTATTATTCGCCGCTAACTCGAATTGAATCGATATTTGGGTCATTCCATGTGTATGTGTATATGGAGCTTGATTGCACAATTTAGATAGTTACACCGTCTGCTAGCTCACGACCTCACTCACTCGTGCTTCACCGTGTGGACCTACGACACTAGTAGGGACTCGTATTCCTGGCTTAGTGATAAGCATATCACATGCTTGCTTAGTGTGGCGTGTTAGTTTTGGTTGGCTCTGATGGGTGATCTAGGATTTTCTTTTTTTTGTTTCTTCCTTTCTATATTTCCCTCCGAGCTCCTATTCTCACTCGTCTTCCTCGAGGACGAGGAAGGGTTCAGCTTGGGGGATTTTAACGTACGTTTATATTTTATAAATTCACGCACGTCTTCTCCGTGATTTTCCGTCATTTTTCATTATTTTGAGTCGGTCTTTCTGTGATTTTTAGTTTATTTTCACTTTCGTTGTGTTTTTGTGTTTTTGCATGATATTGCTGGAGCAGGGGACATACAACGCTAACATCACGAGTCCCCAGAGAGGTGTCGAACGAGATCCTGAGAGCAAATCGTCAAGAGAAACCACTTATCATCTCTCAACCGATCAGGTGGACAGTCCCACCCGATCGGTTCGTGTGGCCGTATCAGACCCGAGGAAGAAGCAACTCCACCCGATCGGTTCAGTGATCGGGTGGATGTGACGTAGCTTGCCGTTTTGAGTGCCAAAGTCCACCCGATCGATTGACTTATCAAACAATTGGATCACCTATAGCAGATGCTTTCCCTGCTCGAGAACCCAACGACTCACCCGATCGGTTCAGCTATCAGAAGCTGAAGACCAAAATCCCCTCTGCCTCACCCGATCGGTTGATGTTTCAACCGATCGGGTGAACGTTTATTTTTGTCTTTTAGTGGAGATATTCCTGGGCATCTTGCCAAAATGTATAAATAAACCTAGCTTTCCCAGAAAATGATATCCCCATTTTCTTAAGCTGTTTTAGGGGTTTTGGCTGCTTTGAATTTATTTTCATTTATAAGTTTCTTGATCGTTCTAATACTTTGATATTGCGTTTATATTACTATTTGCTACAGTTATCTATTGCTTGATTTTCATTTTGATGGTTGAAATTTCTTTTACCGCTTTTTATGCTATGATTAGTGAGTAGTTCTCTAATCTGGGACATTGGTGGAAGCCCTTTCGTGGGTTCTCCCTAGAACGGCCATAGGATTAGGGTTTCGATAGGATATAGGGATTTAGATGGTTATGCGGGGGCGTTTTATTGTTATTGGCGGGAGAAAGACCGCCCTTGACCGTCGGGCCAAGGGGAAATAAAACGGGAGTTTGATCCTCTAGCCACAGCTCTCACCCCTAGCGTAGACATTTATTCCTCGCACATTGGAACGACTTGGATGACATGTCGGGAGCAATCGTTGTGAGCTTAGTGCTCCCGGAGTCGGCCGGTGTTAGACATGGGAATGCCCACTGTCCGAACCCGGGTAGACCTAGCGTATCATCCTGGACATCTACCAGAATATCGGGCCCATGTGACGCTAGTTACCATTATTAGAGGCAACGTCTCGTCGCTAAACCGTAGAATCTGATCACATTCCTATCCATCGGTCATAATAGTGAGAACTCATGATAGGGCAGAAGCCAAGGTCCTAGGTTACCTTTTTATATCTTACACCTTTTCCATTAGTTTAACATCGTGACAACCACCAAACGATTAGGCTGGCTCACATATCGGGTGATCAGGATCCTGATTGCTCACAAGCACAACACACGCCTCCCTGTGTTCGACTCCCAAGCCACACCTCGACACTATGCGCTTGTGGTTACAAATTTTAATCCTAGTATCACCGTCCCGATTTGATTGCCAAACGGCCTGGCGGTCAGGTGACACGACCGATGAGCGGGTGGATGATCAGATCACATTTTCCAGTAACCTGGGAACTATCTGAGAGTCAGTCACCTGATCGGGTGAACTCCCAACCAATCGGGTGACTTGTAGCTTCATTTCTCATTTGGAACTCACCAGATGCAGTGACCCGATCGGTTGGACTCCAACCGACCGGTTCGCTGCATCCCAATAAAGCCCCCATCTTCCCACACGACACATTTTGAAGAATAAGAGGGGACACAACACCTAAGCAACAAATTCACCTCCCACCAATAATTTCTTGGCATCAAATCAACACACAACCACTATCCCCACACCATGAACACCATCTACCTCCCCCCACTCCTCTTATTAAGCCCTACATCAAAATCCCCCAAAACCCTAACCCTAACCCTACATCAAAATACGTGGACATGACCCATTACCCATCAACACCGCCCATTGGATCATCCATGAGCTTTTATCTGTTAGCCGTGCAACCTCCGGACCTATTTGTTGTGGTGGGATTATCACTCTAATTGTCAGTCATGTTTTGAGGCTACCATCTGACCTCAAGATTTTATCGGGATAGACCCGCATCGATCGTGACTACTTGATCGATATTGGTATGATCACTCATTTTGGTCGCGAACGTGCAGTCTACCTTTATGGTCCTGACAATACTCCTTTTGTCATCCTCCCACCATCATCTCTTAAGCGGATCCCCATTCGCACTTCTTATTTACCGTGGGAATTCTATCCCGAACCTTGGTATACTACACTAGTACATCTTCCGCCATGGGATCCTCCCGATTGGCACCCATATGCTGGTTCACCTGGTACCATCCCAATCCACCATGATCCACCGATCAATTTCGATCCACCTGTGATCCTGCCCGTTGCCCCCTCCTTCTCCTGTCGGCACACCTTCTCCATCGTCCTCACCATCATCTTGTTGGATCCTGTGGATGGCAAACAACACTAGAAGGGGGGGTTGAATAGTGTTGTATAAAGATAAAACTTTTTCGTTCTTTAATCAAGCAACACAAAACAAAACCTTCTAATGTTGCCTAAGAAACCAAGTAGAGTGATCTACGCTTGGTTCTTAATCAACTTAATTAATCTTCAAAACAAGTCAGAGATAAAACTCTTCTGGTAGTCGACTCCCTAAGAACAGTAGTCGACTCCCAGAGGGATATTATGCACAACTCAGTTAAGCGAATACTTAATGAAGATATAAACGATTACACGGAAGTACAATAGAGAAGTAGATACAGAAATTGATCTTGCAATATATTATGAATGAGTTACAAATGTAATACTCAATGAATCAAGATAAACAAAGTAGAGATAAACAATCACAGATAGAATCAAACGCAAACACAAGGATTTTTATCCTGGTTCCCCACAACCCTGGGTACGTCCAGTCCCCGACCAATCCGGTACGAGATTTCCACTATTGCCTTAGCAATACAAATACCTAGCCTCAACCAGGATTTCCGACCACCTAGACTTGTCTAGGATTTTACCCTTGCCTCACAACCCGAGGACTTTACCTTGCCTCACAATCCGAGGACTTTACACACACACCTTGCCTACAACAAGGATTTACAACCACCCTTATCACAAAGGGACTACAAGTAAAATCAAATCCAATACACCACAATGAATTAGTGGAGATTGGTTTTTACACCCAATAATTCTATAGCCAAGATTAAATTTGCAATTGTGCTTAACGTGGCTAAAAGAATTTTAAATCGTCCGTAGATCACACAAAGAATATGAGTTTATTCACTGTGATCTAGAATCTAGATGTGTTCTTAGATCACACAAAGAATATGAAATTATTCGATGTGATCTAGAATCTAGATGTTTCAAAAATCCTTTGAGAATATAAAAAATCAAAGAGAAGGATTTTGAAAACCAATTTGCAATAGCCAAATAATAATAATGATCTTTAAAAAGAATTGTAAAAGAATATAAGCAATAAGATCAGAAATTGAAAAACCGATTTGGTTATGAAGAACTTTGAGAGCGATGAGAACGATGAGATCTTTTGAGAGAATAAGAATTTTGCTCAAGAGTAAATTGGTGAGGAAAATGTTCTCATGGGGTCTCTATTTATAGAGCCAAAGGAGAATTCAAAATAATTCAAATCAAGTTTGACTTCAGCCCAAAAATCAAGCAAAGAATAAATGAGAGAGTGAATCAAGGAATTCTGGTCGCACAGCTGGTAGTCGACTCCCTGACTTTGGTAGTCGACTCCCAGAGTGTCTCAGAGAAAATCTGCTACTGCTGGTAGTCGACTCCCTAACTTAGGTAGTCGACTACCAGACTATCTTTTCTGGTAGAAGACAGAAATCAGTGTAGTGAACTACAGGGTGTTTGTAGTTGACTACAAATTGAAACTTAGCTTCTATGAAAAAAATGCTCTCAAATAAGTTTAAAATGAGTTTTAAAAACATTTTAGAAAATCATTTTGTGTGTGTGCAAATTCTTCTTGGCTTTGACATAATCCTAAGAAAATGAAAACCAACTCACACACTAGACTCTATGAAGAACTTGAAGCCATGGTTGAGCTTGCGCTAGTTGCATATGCTTCCACTTGAATTTGAGCTCCTCTTTAGCTTTAGCTTGAGCACATTCTTTGAGCTTCATCTTTGAACTCTTCTTGTGCTTGAGCTTTGAAGTTGCGAGCTAAATTCATCTTCATCTTCTATGTGTGTGGTTGAAGTTCTTCTTCTCGGAGTATGTTTCGAGCTTCAATTAGCTTATTGCACAACCTACACACTTAAGTTGTATGATTAGTAATTTAATAACATTTGGTGTGATCATCAACAAAACAAACCACTTGAGGTGGGACTAGATTCCCATCACTCTCCCCCTTTTTGATGATGACACCCAAATGAAAAACATATGAATAATATGAAATAAAAACAATGAGTAAGTGTACTTACTCCCCCTGCTTAGATGCGGTTTATTATTCATTCATGTTTTTGCTTGCTTCACTTTTTCTCCCCCTTGTCATCACAAAAAAAACATAATCGTATACATATCAAGTGAAGAAAAAATTTCATAGGCTCCCACTTAAAGTTTGCATCATTGCAGTTGGGTCTCCCCCTTAATGTATGCATGGATTTAGAGATTCATTGGGAGCTCTTCTACTAATCCCTTATAGTTTTGGTACCTGAAAATCAAACAGATAATTTTGGTACCCTTTCTTTGTGGGTCCATGGGATTAGTCAAACATAATAATATAATTATCAACCAAGAGGGAACCAAACCCAGTTGGGTTGAGATTTCCCATAAGTAAATTTATAATCTCTACAAAAATGAACATTGTTCATAAAACTAGAAATGTAATTGTCTTTCATTTGGACGGTTCCAATTTTGGGAATCCAAACTTTGACATATCCATTTTCAGTTTTAGGAACTCTAGCTTGATGATGAGAATTCCTAGCATTTTGATTGGTCATGTTATAACCTAAGCCATGTTTGCTAGATTGGGGTCTTTGTGATCTAATCAAACTATCTAATTTTTCTTTACCTTTATTGAACCTAGCAACATTATTAACCAAGTCCTCATGCTTTGCCTTAATGGCGGTCATGTTCTTTTCTAAGTCTCTAAACCTATTTCCTAGGTCTTTGAGTTCTACATTGAGCAACCTATTCTTTTCAATTAAATCCTTATTGTTGCTAATCAATTTTAGGTTCTCTTCTTTAATCTTTTCTAGCTCTTGATTAGTAGGATTAGAACCACAAGATTTATGCATCTTTTTGAGAGTTAAAAGCTCTTTGAGTTGGACCTCATATAATGCACAAATTTTATGAAATTCCTCCTCATAATCAATTTCATCATCATCGCTACTATCGCTATCACTAGAGGAATGGTAGGAATTTACCTTGGGGTCTTCCCGTGCCATGAAGCACATGTAGTTCCACTCGTTCCTTTTGCTTGCTTTTCCTTCATTTTCGGATGATAATGAGCTATCGGAATCCTCTTCATCATCGCTTCTATCCCAAGCCCCAAAAGCTTTTCTATTTGGCCTTTTGCCTTTATATGAGTTCGTTCTCTTATCTCTGTTTTTCTTTAGAGGACATTCATTCTTCATATGGCCTGGCCTATTACATTCATAACAAATAACATCATTAGTGGAATTGAACTTACGGTTGTATGACTTACGTGCTTTTAGGATTTTCTTGTATCCTTTGGAGATGAGTGCCATTTGTTTCTCCATCTCATCTTTGACTTCATTTTCGGACTCCTCCGTATCCGATGTTGCTTTGAATGCAAGGTTCTTCTTCTTTTCACCGTGTTCCTTGGTCTTTCGCTCTTGCAGTTGGAGTTCATACGCCATAAGATTGCCGATGAGCTCCTCCAAGGTTAGCTTTGAAGTGTCGTTGCCTTCTTCAATGGCCGAGGCTTTGGATTGCCATTCGGGAGTGAGGGATCTAAGGATCTTGCATACATGATCCTCTTGTGTGTACTTCTTTCCCAATCCCGCAAGTGTGTTGACGATCTCCGTAAACCTCGTGTACATCTCCGTTATGTTCTCGTCTTTCTCCATCATAAATTTTTCATACCTGCCAGCATAAAGAGAAGATTTTGAAGATTTAACTTTTTGGTTACCTTCATGTGTTACCTCAAGAAGTTTCCATATTTGGTGCGCGGAGGTAGCCATGGAGATGCGGTTGTACTCCGTTGTGTCAAGACCGCAATATAGAGTGGACACCGCCTTGGCATTTAGAGATACTTTGTCCTTCTCCGTCTTGGTCCACTTTTCTTCCTCAAGAGTGGGTTCTTCATAAGGATTCTCCACTATCTTCCATAGATCATAGGAGATAGAGAGAAGGTACATTCGCATCCGATTCTTCCAAGATCCATAATTTGATCCGTTGAGAAGTGGTGGTCTGGAGGAAGATTGTCCTTCGGGGAAATGATTGGTTGACGCCATCTATAACCTTGCTCTGGTACCAAGTGTTGGATCCTGTGGATGGCAAACAACACTAGAAGGGGGGGTTGAATAGTGTTGTATAAAGATAAAACTTTTTCGTTCTTTAATCAAGCAACACAAAACAAAACCTTCTAATGTTGCCTAAGAAACCAAGTAGAGTGATCTACGCTTGGTTCTTAATCAACTTAATTAATCTTCAAAACAAGTCAGAGATAAAACTCTTCTGGTAGTCGACTCCCTAAGAACAGTAGTCGACTCCCAGAGGGATATTATGCACAACTCAGTTAAGCGAATACTTAATGAAGATATAAACGATTACACGGAAGTACAATAGAGAAGTAGATACAGAAATTGATCTTGCAATATATTATGAATGAGTTACAAATGTAATACTCAATGAATCAAGATAAACAAAGTAGAGATAAACAATCACAGATAGAATCAAACGCAAACACAAGGATTTTTATCCTGGTTCCCCACAACCCTGGGTACGTCCAGTCCCCGACCAATCCGGTACGAGATTTCCACTATTGCCTTAGCAATACAAATACCTAGCCTCAACCAGGATTTCCGACCACCTAGACTTGTCTAGGATTTTACCCTTGCCTCACAACCCGAGGACTTTACCTTGCCTCACAATCCGAGGACTTTACACACACACCTTGCCTACAACAAGGATTTACAACCACCCTTATCACAAAGGGACTACAAGTAAAATCAAATCCAATACACCACAATGAATTAGTGGAGATTGGTTTTTACACCCAATAATTCTATAGCCAAGATTAAATTTGCAATTGTGCTTAACGTGGCTAAAAGAATTTTAAATCGTCCGTAGATCACACAAAGAATATGAGTTTATTCACTGTGATCTAGAATCTAGATGTGTTCTTAGATCACACAAAGAATATGAAATTATTCGATGTGATCTAGAATCTAGATGTTTCAAAAATCCTTTGAGAATATAAAAAATCAAAGAGAAGGATTTTGAAAACCAATTTGCAATAGCCAAATAATAATAATGATCTTTAAAAAGAATTGTAAAAGAATATAAGCAATAAGATCAGAAATTGAAAAACCGATTTGGTTATGAAGAACTTTGAGAGCGATGAGAACGATGAGATCTTTTGAGAGAATAAGAATTTTGCTCAAGAGTAAATTGGTGAGGAAAATGTTCTCATGGGGTCTCTATTTATAGAGCCAAAGGAGAATTCAAAATAATTCAAATCAAGTTTGACTTCAGCCCAAAAATCAAGCAAAGAATAAATGAGAGAGTGAATCAAGGAATTCTGGTCGCACAGCTGGTAGTCGACTCCCTGACTTTGGTAGTCGACTCCCAGAGTGTCTCAGAGAAAATCTGCTACTGCTGGTAGTCGACTCCCTAACTTAGGTAGTCGACTACCAGACTATCTTTTCTGGTAGAAGACAGAAATCAGTGTAGTGAACTACAGGGTGTTTGTAGTTGACTACAAATTGAAACTTAGCTTCTATGAAAAAAATGCTCTCAAATAAGTTTAAAATGAGTTTTAAAAACATTTTAGAAAATCATTTTGTGTGTGTGCAAATTCTTCTTGGCTTTGACATAATCCTAAGAAAATGAAAACCAACTCACACACTAGACTCTATGAAGAACTTGAAGCCATGGTTGAGCTTGCGCTAGTTGCATATGCTTCCACTTGAATTTGAGCTCCTCTTTAGCTTTAGCTTGAGCACATTCTTTGAGCTTCATCTTTGAACTCTTCTTGTGCTTGAGCTTTGAAGTTGCGAGCTAAATTCATCTTTATCTTCTATGTGTGTGGTTGAAGTTCTTCTTCTCGGAGTATGTTTCGAGCTTCAATTAGCTTATTGCACAACCTACACACTTAAGTTGTATGATTAGTAATTTAATAACATTTGGTGTGATCATCAACAAAACAAACCACTTGAGGTGGGACTAGATTCCCATCACATCTTTCATCCACTATTCACCTCCCACTTCGCCATCTCTCTACAATCCTTCGATAGCAGCTCGGACTGATTTTTTTCCCTAGCCACTTTTTTCTAATTCACCATTGTCATATCTTTTTTCAAGCATTATTGAGATCAGCTTGGGGGAAATCAATATTTTTGTGATTGTTGTCGTGTCACTTGTTTGCTACGTGCTTGTTTTATGTGTTTGTATGTATGTCTTTTGTATAGTTGGTTTCGGTATTTATTTATTTATTTTCTTTATTTTTCTATGTCTCGTTTTGTGTGTTTTTCATGTTTTTCCAGTTTCTTTGTCGCTGCGTACTTCCCTTCCATCTTTCGTTGCCCTCCCGTATTTAATCCTATTGCATTGAGGGCAATGCAACGTTCAGCTTGGGGGAGTCGCACTATGTGCATCAGTCGTGTCTTTTTCACCATCTTTGAGTCGTTTTTGTCGTGTTTTTTTTTCTTTCCTTCCTTTTATTCCTAGAGATGACCCCACATGATGAAATTGCCCCTTAACCACACACACACACACACACACACACACACACACACACACACACACACACACACACACACATAGCTACGCAACGACACCTATTCTCACTAACCCTAGGAAGCCAAGTTCTATTGCATTTTATGCTCAGTGGGTTCACTTTGCTTTTTGTGTTGAGTTGTGTGATGTGACTAGCTAGTTGGTGTGCTTCTACATTGTGATTTTGTTTTATATGCCTATCCTTGGATGACCCCTAAACTATCATGGCTTTAATTTCGAATATGTGGTATATTGCCTCTACTTTCTACTTCATCATGCATGAATCATCTATATATTTACGCTTCAATTTGCATGTGTCTGGACTCTAACAATAGGACTAGGATAACCCATGTGGTTCACGCTCTGATCCGCGACAAATTTCCTTTTGCCAAGTGTTTAGAATTCGAATTCTTTTTTGTTTACTTGGTGCAAATCCCCTTGTCTTGTACTTTACTTCCACTTGGAAGAGTACACTATTTTGTCATTTACATGCGCATCGTTCTCCCACTTTTGGAGAATACACATTATCCCACTCCTAAAAAAGAAGGAAAAAGAAAATTCAAAAAGAAAAAAAGAAGGAAAAAGAAAATTCAAAAAGAAAAAAGAGATAAGAGAAAGAATATGTATAGCCAAAATCCAAAAAATATACAAATATCCAAAACCCCAAAACAATTTCTGTTGTGAATATTACTCCTACCGCCGTGAATAAAGGGAAGGCGAGAATTTGCACCAAGCGCTCTCCTCCGCACCTACTCAACCCCTTTCGTTTTCGAACACACTTGGCTTAGAAGCTTTCTAGCAATCATCTTGGCAATCGTGCGGCGATTTTCTAGTTTCTAGCGATAGAGTCCCTGACATATGATATGTCTCTATTCTTACTCTATTCTCATGCATGCTTGAACTATTATTCACCGCTAACTCGAATTGATTCGATATTTGGGGCATTCAATGGATATGTGTATATGGAGCTTGATTGCACGATTTAGATAGTTACACCGTTGGCTAGGTCACAACCACACTCAAGCGATTAAATCTGTGATTTTTAGCACGTTGATAAATCTATTAAACATTAGTTTTTAAAGAGATTAAATACATTTTTAAGTAAACAAAAAAATTAAATTAAATTTTTTGGCCGGACCCGTGCACACGGCGCCCTAAAAACCGCCGCCCCCATTTGGCGGAGGCCCGCATCGCCCCCCCTATCGGGGGGTGCCTCCGCCCGCCGGCCACCCCCCTCCCTCGGGGGGTGGGAGGCCTTCATGTCGTCGGCCACCCCACCCCCCGTTGGGGGGGCTTCAGATCGCGGACACCCCCCTTCGGGGGGGCTTCTGATCGCTGGACCAGGGCCAGAATCGCCTTCCCCTCCCTGTCGAAGGGGGGCCTCCCATGTCGAGCGTGGATCGCCCCCCTCTTGGGGGCCGATCTATCGGGGGGCTGCACTCGTCAGAGCACCGCCCATGTCAGAGCGGTGCCGCCCCCTGTCTAGAGGGACCTTCTGTCGGGGGGCCGCACGCACCGGAGATCCGCCCCCCCTGTCGGGGGCCGGCTGCACCGGAGCGCCAGAGATCTGCCCCCTGTCAGAAGGGGGCAGCTGCACTGGTGCGCCGGAGATACGCCCCCCCTGTCGGTGGGGCCAGCTTCACCAGAGCACGGAGTGCCGCCCCCTTGTCAGGGGGGCCTCCCTGCCACTCTTGCCTGCGTCGCAATTGCCGCCCCCAAACTGGGGGCTATTTCCTTTCGCCGCCCCTCCCCAGTCGGGAGGGGGCTCATCTCCTCGCCGCTCCTCCCCAGTCAGGAGGGGGTTCCAGCGTCGCCGCCCCCTGTCGCGGGGCACCTCGATTCTCAACCCCCCTGACGGGGGTGGGGCCACATGTAGCTCTGATCCCCTAGTAGGAGGGGGAGGGGCTGATCATTTCACAACCCTTGACATTATCTAATTCATGAACACGAGATGGACTATCATTTAAATGCCCATCATGTACCATTTTATATCAAGATATATGTCTGCCTGTAGCGTTTGTAGAGGAAGGTGAAAGGGGAAACTCTTTTTGACTCCCTTGGCGGCTGTTTTACACTTTAAAACTCTTATTAGGGTTAAGGGGAGAAGGGGCATGGGCCTACCCTGATGGGCCAAAAGCCTAGTAATTAAATAAATAATAAAAAAGAAGGGAATTTCTGTGGCTAAAGGGCCTACAGCCCGCAGCCATCCCGCGAGCCTCTGGCCCGCAGGCCAAATTTTATTTTAAATTCAAATAAAATCAAATTAAACCTTGAAAATTCTGGAAAAATCTAGAAAAATCATGGAATATCATGCTGATGTTATTGTGTTTGATTAACTTTTTTAAAGTTTTTGGCGCAAATTAAAATTTTATTTAATGAATTTTATGTTTAATTCATTAATTATCGCTTAATTTTTTTAATTGGATAAAATTAAATATTAATTTACGTTTAAATCATTATATGGATCCGAGACCGCTCTGTCGTTAAGTTAGTTGTCCAACCTAACGGGTAATGACGTTTCCCCGTGGTCCAAGTAACTTTTTAACGTAAATTTAATATATTTATCCAGTAAAATTGCCTGTGATGCTGTATAATTGTATTGATTATGCCTGGGTGTTTACGTTGTTGATTTTTATATTGCATGTAGCATATATAAACTGCGTGGATGTTGTAAATAATTCAGTCTTGTGGTTTGGGATCGGCCATTTTGAGATACACCTTTTTATATTCCTCGCTTTCTTTTTCTGTTTTGAGAGATTTTGTAGTGAGGTTATAAATGTAAAATGCCAATGACTGGAGCTCAGCCAAATTGAAGACATATATGAAATCTGCTTTATGCTGGGACCCAAATTGGGTTTCCCATTTGTATTTTCATTTCTTTTGTATTTCATCTTCATGGACTGTATTCGGACACTTTTTGGACATTTTTATTTCTAAGGGTATCTGGCTGATCCCCACATGACTGATTATTTATTTATTCTTGCGTGAATTTATTTTTCACAAATATTAATTCATGCGTATTTAATTGCATAAATAAATGGAAATATTGGCAAGTGTTGATTTTGATGTACTGGATGCGGTAGTAAAGAACTATCTGAGTTGTCGGGTGGACCTGAAGTTACACATGCGCTCAATGGCTCCTATGAGTACAAATCTGGCCCCTACTACTGTGCCTGCGGCCCCAGTAGCGGCCCAGGCTGCTTCAACTGCGACCCCTGAAGCGACGCAATCATCTGTCGCTGATATAGATAATGCGAAGGCCATTATCTACATTAGGAGACATAAAAATCGGACCTTAAAAGGCGAATATTTGACAGTAGATGATCCACTTGAGTTGTGGAGAACACCGGATGCATGTTATAAATATCAGATTGATGTTATAATGCCCCGTGCTAGTTATGAGTGGGAAAACATCTGACTTCAGGATTTCAAGTCAGTGTCTGAGTATAACTCAGCACTCCATAATATCACCTCACTCCTGAAGCTGTTCGGTGAAGAAGTCTCGGAGCAACGCATGATGGAAAAGACATTCACGTCTTTCCATGAAAAGGATGCAATCCACATGCAACATTACCGTGAAAGACATTTCACGAAATTCTCTGACTTACTCTCTTGCCTCCTAAGGGCGGAGCAGAACAGAGCCTTGTTACTAACCACTCACAACCTATGCCCTACTGGGACTGCTCCTTTCCTTGAAGCCCATCTTGTTTCTTCCCAGAAGACGAAAACAAGAAGAAGGCCAGAAATTACAAGGTTAAAGCTGTGATGTAACCGGCTAGAGGACCTCCACAGAACAATAACTACAACCAGGGGAAGAAAAGAATACGTGGACAAGCAACAACAATGGCCAACCATCTATTCCCAAGAAGAACTGGGTGGACAAGTGTCATAGATGTGGCATGACTGGACATTGGTCCAGGAACTGCCGCACTCCACGTAATCTCCATGATCTTTATCCGGCGAGCCTGCAGCCTCGTCCTGAAACAATTCTGGTTGAATCTCATCCTTCAACCAAGCTGACCGCAAAAGACTTCGATCACGACGACTTTCTTGACTAAGTCTTATCTTAGTTTGCTTTTATATATGCATTTTAAATACTAGTTTACTTCATGTGTATTTTCTTTTTAAACAAAAAAACTTTATGAATGCATATTTAGCTTTATTTTATAAAGTCTAGTCATTCAAATATAGATGAAGTGTGATATATTGTGGACAGTGTCTCGATGCACTGATGAAGCATTTATATTGCTCCCACATACAACGAGACTATAAGATGCAAATTTCTCTCCTTAATCATATAGGAATCTCCCAAGTTTCAAGGATATTTCGTTTAAAACGTACATACCTTGGAAACTATGGATAATATATAGTGAATATCTTTATATACCTCGTCAAACCGATGGCCAGAAGACCATCTGCGCACGATTCGTTGGACCCCCATCGGGTCCCTATCATTATAGATATTAATCCTATATCTTTATATAACTCATCAAAACGTTTGACTTTCAGTCCAATCAAAAACGAAAAGTGGAGTGAAATCAGGAAATCAAAACATAGAAGAAAAGACAGCTCGTAGTCGACTCCGTATTGAGGTAGTCGACTCCCAGAGAATTTTACTGAAAATCATGCGATCATCTGGTAGTCGACTCCCTCCTTTGGTAGTCGACTCCCAGAGCACTTTTCACTGAAACTCGGCTAGGAAGAATGTGTAATCAATTCCTGGCTGTTTGGAGATAGACTATTAAGATTTTAGATGAACAAGCAAATGCTCTCTAGAGTTTTAAAAATATTTGAAAACATTTTTGTTTCGAAAATCATTTTTGTGTGTGTGCAATATTACTTGGCTTTAACATAACCCTAAAGAAACCAACTCACACACTAGTCTAAGACGAGACCTTCAGGATGCCGATCAGATGTTTGAAGTAGATGTGTACTTCTCTTGAATTTGAGCTCCTTTTTCATTAATCTTGAGCTCTTGCATGAGCTTCATCATTGAGCTATACTTGTGCTTGACGTAGAGCTTGCAAATTCTTCTCTGTCTTTCGAGTGTGGTTGAGCTTCTTCGGAGTATGCATAAAGCTATCGATCGCACAACCTGCACACTTAAGTTATTGTGTAATTAGTACACTAACATCATTTGGTGTGTTCATCATCAAAACCACTTAGGGCTGGGATTCGATTTTCCATCAGACATAGATGAGGCTCACCCTAGAATTCCTATCTTCCTTTAAGAGTCGGCCGTCTGGGTTCCCATTTCGACTAATGAACAAGGACTATGACAAGTCCATCGATTCATTGAACCACCTTTTCAAATGAGTCCTGGCCATAGACCCTGACGCACGCTCACACAACTATCCATATCCTAAAGACTATGTTCAGAACACCTTCTGGCTGACGATTACTGGCCTTTCTCCTTTCCCTATTACACGTGCGAAGGCTTCTAGCATCATCCACCCTTTCCTTCGCATCGTGCATCACATTATTTTGAACTCGATTTTCTGTAGATGTGAGACTGGCCAAGTCTATCAGGATGAGTCGTACTTCCTTTGGTGTGCCACCCAGTTACCCACGAGAACGGCCCACACTATATCCTACATGCCAGTTCTTGGCTGAACCAGAGATTTCTCCACACCCTCGCCATCCCACAGTCTTGTGTATGCTACGGAGGATTTATTACTTACATCGCCATGCTTCCTCCTATTTCTTATAAGATTACTGACTCCATGCATCATGTTTCGGGCCCCACTTCTCTTGACCTCTCTGTCCTCTCTAACATGCACATGATCAAATCCTTTGAGAAGGATAAGTATCTTTGGCTTCATGGACCCAACCAGACCCCATACATCAGGCTTCTAAACCCTGCACATTCTGGATCGGGGACCTCCATACAGTGGATTTTCCACCTGATCCCGATCTTGCCCAGCCCCAGCCTATCTAGGATCATGTTATCCCGCATGATTCTACTTTCGACATCACCGTCAGGCCCACCCAACGTCAGTTCTATAGGAGATCCGGCCATCAGTATGAAGCATCTACCAGCACTCCTCATCCACCACTTTCTCATCTCGAGCGTATCACTCGAGTGGAGGAGGAGCTTAGAGATTTTAGAGCATCCACCATCAGCACCCTGACTGGATTCAGAGACACTCTTTCTGAGTTCAAATCCTCAGTAGAGAGCCTCATTACGGTTGTCGTGATCCTCCCGTCACAGTTCAGTACTGTCTACCGATGCCACCACTCTCAAAGTCATTACCCTACTGCTGAGCCCATTTTCCTACCCATTCCATCCCTACCATCTCAGCCTGTGGTCACTACCACCCCCACATCTCACATTTCTACCACCCCACCCCATATTCCTACGCCACCACCGTCTCCACATGCCCCACCATCACCACACCTCGAGAGTGTGTTCCCCTCTATTTCCTCACCTCATCCAGACCCGTGGTTCGACACATTTCTTCACCACACACCACGGATATCACAGACATACCCTATTCCAGAGCATCACCATGTTCCACTCCTTCTACACGTATTCGGTCACCTCCTCCTGCTGTTACAGCTCCACACGCATCATCCCCACCATAGGATGTCACAGTCATCTCATAGTCTCCAGACAATTCACCCATACCCACCGCACCTCCATACATTCCATCTACATGTCTTGCAGACACCACAACCATGCCATTGTCTGCATCATCACCACCCCAATGTATACCATCACCACATCCATCTAAGGTGGCTACAACCACTCTTTCCACGCCTCCCGCTGACACCACAGCTACACCATCAGCTGAGCCATCCATTCGACCCATACCACCACCCAGCCACCACCTGAAGGTGGCTCTGCTTGATTGGATGACCCTTTGCACTCCCTCTCATCACTTGGCCCATTATTCCACACACTTCACTTTTTGGGCACGTTTCACTTTAGCTTCAGTGAGATGCACCTTGATCTCCTTCCCCTCACTTTTTATGTCCTCACGATATATTTTTCGTGTTTTTCTCGTGTTGAGGACAACGCTTAGTATCGCTTGGGGGAGGAGCATTTTCACGCTGAATCTTTTTATTTTCTTTCTCGTTTTATCATTTTATCTTTATTTTGCATTTTTCTCTTTTTTTCTTTTTCGTTTTCCATTTCTTTCTCATTTTCTTTCTGTTTCCTATACATCATGTCTATATTCCTTATGTACACTCAAAAATCCAAAAAATGAAAAAAAAATCAAAAACTCCAAAAATATCGACGTCGCATCATGCATCATGCATCATCATGCATACATGTGTATATATTTGCATTCTCTTCGAGAATTCTTCGAAAACGAGTTTGTATATGCGTGGAATATCGAGTTGAAATTTGTTTTCTAAACTTCTACGCTCAGTTTCTACGATGTCGATTTGAGTATATGAATAGGACATCACTAGCTTTAAATCCCTTGTAATATCCTAGCTTTGGCCGTCCTATAATCCCTACAATAGGAGTACTTGAAACTGTTGGATATTGGGTCTCCACCCTGTGGTTATTTTGATGATAAGAAAAATATTATGCTACTAATATTTTCATTGAGTTTGGTTCAGGAAATGTATTTTTAATATAGTTTCTGAAGAAAAGATGCATTGCACAAATAAGAGTCATGAATGAAGGGAGCTGAAATTAATGGAGCTTAAATGTGATGGAGCAAACGAATCAAAGAAGGCTATGAGCAAATGTCTGAAGCTTGGAGCTCGAAGATGAAGCTCCAAGATTGTGCTCAAGCTCAAGCTAAAGATGAGCTCAAACTCAAATGAAGCCTATGCAACTAGCTCAAGCTAAAGATGAGATCAAACTCAAATGAAGCCTATGCAACTAGCTCAAGCTCTACCATGGCTTCATGTTCTTCATAGAGTCTAGTGTATGAGTTGTTTTTCATTTTTCTTAGTATTATGTCAAAGCCAATAAAGAATATGCACACACACACAAAGATTTTTGAAAATGGTTTTAAATTCATGGTATTATTATATAAACTTTTTTTCATATATATGAGAGCAAAACTTCTTGAGAAAATCACTTTACAAGAAGGAGTCAACCTCCAAACACCCAGGAGTTGACTACCTATCAGTAGCAGATTTTCTCAGAAAACTGCTCTGGGAGTCGACTACCAAACATGGGAGTCGACTACCAGCTGTATCAGATTTTCTCAGAAATTGCTCTGGGTGTCGATTACCAAAGTTGGGAGTCGACTACCAGCTGTCAACGGCCAGATTCAGTGAATATGTTTTGTAGCCAATTTTGGGGCAAAAGTCAAACGTTTTTGAAATATTTTGAATTCATTTTTAGCCCTATAAATGAGAGCCAATGAGACCCTTTTGAATACCAATTATTCTTGAGCAAAATTCAAAATTCGCTCAAGCATTCAAGCACTCTAATTTTCATTGCTCTCAAGTTTTTCATAGCCAAAAGTTTTTAATTTCTGATCTAATTCTTGTGCTTATTTTTTCTATCTTGTTTTAAGATCATTTTATTTGGCTATTACAAGTTGTTTTTCAAAATTCTTCTTGCTTAATTTTTGAATATTCTTAAAAGGATTTTACACAACAAAGTTTCTTGATCACAATGAATCAACAATATTCTTTGTGTGATCAAATAAAACATTAATTCTTTAGCCACAGAAAGTACAATTGCATATTCTTCTTGGCTATAGAATTATTGGGTGTAAAAACCAATCTCCACTGATTCATTGTGGTGTATTGGATCTGATCTTATTTTGAGTCCCTTGGAGATAAGGGTGTTTGAAATCCTAGCTAAGGCTAGGTGGTGGTGTTGGAAATCCTTGTTGTAGGCAAGGAGTTTGTAAAAGTCCGTAGGCTGTGAGGCAAGTGAAAATCCTCATTGGACGTGGGGTGGTTTGTATTATTTACCGAAAATAGTGGATTAAAGCCCGACAGAGATTTTGGGACTGGATGTACCCAAGTTGTGGGGAACCATGATAGAAATCTGTGTGTTTGCGATTGTTATTTATTCACTTGCATTTACATTCCACTGCTTAACTTTATTATTGCAAGTATTATTTTGTGTTGATTTGCCAAAACACTATTGACCCCCACTCTAGTGTTCACTTTGCCATCTCAGTTTCCAACACTTGGTATCAGCGCAAAGTTACTAGATGGCATTAACTGATCGATCTCTCGAAGGACAATCTTCCACCTGACCACCACTTCTCAGCAGATCAAATTATGGATCTTGGAAGAATCTGATGTGAATGTACCTTCTCTCTATCTCCTATGAGCTATGGAAAATGGTGGCGAATTCTTATGAAGCACCCACTCTTGAGGAAGAAAAGTGGACCAAGAAGGGGATGGACAACATGTCTCTAAATGCCAAGTTGATGCTCATGCTATATTGTAGATTTGACACTACGGAGTACAGCCGCATCTCTATGGCTACCTCCGTGCACCAAATATGGAAAATCCTCGAGATAACGCATGAAGGTAACTAAAAAGTTAAATCATCGAAATCTTCTCTTTATGTTGGCAGGTATGAACAATTTATGATGGAGAAGGGCGAGAACATAACAGAGATGTACACTCGATTTACAGAGCTCGTCAACACACTTGCGGGATTGGAAAAGAAGTACACACAAGAGGATCATGTAAGCAAGATCCTTAGATCCCTCACTCCCGAATGGCAATTTAAAGCTTCGGCCATTGAAAAAGGCAACGGCACTTCAAAGCTAACCTTGGAGGAGCTCATCGGCAATCTAATGGCATATGAACTACAACTGCAAGAGAGAAAGACCAAGGAGCACAGTGAAAAGAAGAGGAACATTGCATTCAAAGCCACATTGGATATGGAGGAGTCCGATGATGAAGTCAATGATGAAATGGAGAAAAAATCGCACTCATCTCCAAAGGATTTAAGAAAATCCTTAACGCACGTAAGTCTCAAAACCGAAAGTTTAATTTTACTAACGAACTTATTTGCCATGAATATAATAGGCCCGATCACATGAAGAAAGATTGTCCAATCAAGAAAAACAAAGACACGAGAATGAAGCCGTACAAAGGCAAAGGCCAAATAGAAAAGCTTTTGCGGCTTGGGATAAAAGCGATGATGAGGAGTATTTCGATAGCTCATCATCATCCAAAAGTGAATGAGAAACAAGCAAAAGGAATGAGAAGTCATATATGTGCTTCATGGCACGAGGTGATCCCAAGGTAAATTCCTACCCTAGATCTAATGATAAAGATAGTTATGATGATAAGGAACATGATTATAAAGAGGAATTTCATAAAATTTATGCTTTATATGAGGTCCAACTCAAAGAGATTTTAACTCTCAAAAAGATGCATAAATCTTGTGGTTCTAATTCTACTAATCAAGATCTAGAAAAGATTAGGGAAGAGAACTTAAAATTGATTAGCAACAATAAGGATTTAATTGAAAAGAATAGGTTGCTCAATGTAGAACTCTAAGACCTAAGAAATAGGTTTGGAGTCTTACAAAGAACATGGTCGCCATTAAGGCAAAGCATGATGACTTGGTTAATAATGTTACTAGGTTCAATAAAGGTAAAGAAAAATTAGATAGCTTGATTAGTTCACAAAGACCTCAATCTAGTATACATGAATTAGGTTATAATGTCATCAATCAAAATGCTTGGAATTCTCATCATCAAGCTAGAGTTCCTAAAACTGAAAATGGATAAGTCAAAGTTTGGATTCTCAAAATTGGAACCGTCCAAATGAAAGACAATTACATCTCTAGTTTTATGCACAACATTCATTTTTGTAGGGATTATAGATTTTTATGGGAAGTCTCAACCCAACTGGGTTTGGTTCCTAATATGGCTATTTTGGAAGAGCCCAAGAAAAGGAGGCTCAAGCCCAAGCCCAGAAAAGGAAGCCCACAAACGAGTTTAGGCCCACCCAACGAGGCCCGCGGATAAGCCCGACGTTCGACCGACCTGGCCCGGGGGGCGCACGATTAGCTCGCATCCTCCAAAGATAAATTGTTCCCCTAAATCCATGGCACCTTAATGGCCATTAAGGGGCCCATTTATCAACGCTCCCCATGATGCACGCAGGCCTTAATAAGGGCAGATTGTGGGGGCATGAGGGGAGGTGGACGAGGAACGTTGATTGAGGGCAATCGTGAGATAAACCCTATAAAGGGATGGTATGGACAGCTAAGAAGAGGATCGAATCCCAGGCAACAAAATCTGAGGTACTCCATCAACGACCTTGCGTTCGCCTTAGTTTTCCTTCCTTTGTTTGGGTCGAGGGTCATCGTATCGATCTCCTCTCGAGTCGTACCTACCCCGCCAGGCACCCTTCAGACCTTGCTCTGACTTACGATCAGATGGGACTTGGCCGGAACCAAGGTCCGGCCCCCCTGACAAGCTTTCTCGTCTATCCAGGAAGGAACCGAACGAGGCATCGAGGCTACTCCTCAGCGCAAGACGATCCCACCCGCAACAAGCGTGCACTGCCACCGGTCGAAGACCAAGCGACAGCCGAAGCACCGAGGCTACCCCTTGATGCTCGTCTCGTCGAAGCCGAGCACGACCCAAGGAGCCGAGGCCTTCCTTCCGCTTGTCTCCGTCTCCATCGCCGACCCACGCTGTGTCCACGTGAGCACGGCGTGACCGAGGGACCTCAATCAGTCACTTGACCACGTTGACTGACTAATTGTCAGTCAACTAGCCTGTGGTGGGAAAACACCCCCAAACATCTGGCACCGTCTGTAGATGTAACGACCACTTTTCGATCGTACTTTGTTCGTGCACGTGCGTTTGACCATGCACGTATTAATTTTAGACTTTGTTTGTTTGTGAACACTTTGGTGTGGTATGCCATTGTGAACGTATCTGAGAGTATTAAATTGTGACACTAATTTAGAACGACATTTCTCGGGTCGTTCTCCCACGATTTGATCTTATTCGAAGAGACGTTGTGATTTTCGCTTTTGATGTGAGACGTTTCTATTTTTAGTTTCATCGTTCGATGTCGAAATTGAGATCCGTCTTCTTAGTTACCTTTCTCTCGTCGTCCCGACCACCCAGTAATTATTTCACAATTTTTGGAGTTCGTTTGACCTATTGTATATTTTTAGCAAAGCTTTAAATATTTTTAAATACCAATTTTTAAATTAATTTTCGGACAAATAAAATTTTATTAAATTTATAATACTACAAACAATTTTTGAGCCAAATCCTAGCCCCTATCTTCGCCGCACCCAATCTATACGTGATTAGGAGAGAGAGAATTTGAATTTTAAATATTTTAAAATCCTAATCATATTAGATTTAGCCCTAGACCGAGTCAACCCCTCTACACTATATAAACCACCCCTAGGAAGACTCATTTTCACAAGAAATTAACCCTAGCCGCTCCTAAAACCCAAAAACTCACTTGCGATGATTCGTCGCAACGTTGTAGCAGCCGCCCCCGCACCGACCGAGGAAATCGCCTCCGTTCTCTCGGTCTGACCGGGAGGCTGCCCCGCACCGTCACCTGCTCCGCACCGCACATCGATCCCCCGCACCGCCCCGTGTCCGACCGAGAGATTCTCCCGGTTTGACCGAGAGCTTCGCCCGCACTGACCCCGCTCCGCATCGCCCCGCTCCCCAAGCGCCCGACCGACGCTCCCGTCCGCACCGACCGACAGAATCCCCCGCATCGCCCGCATCATTGCAACGTTGCAACGTTGCAACGCCCACCCAAGTGCCCGACCCCCGCATCCGCTGTGTCCGACCGAAGCGATCCCCCGCACCGATCGAGAGCCCCGACCCCGCATCTCCGCTCCGCACTGCACAGCGACCGTCCGCAGTGTCTGACCGAGGAAATCCCCCGCACCGACCGTGTCCGACCGAGCGACGTTCGTCGCAACATCGCAACTTCCGCACCGCTTGCCACCGTGGGCCCCCCAAGCTCTCTAGTGGTATTGTGGGTCCCCCATTGGTCCCTAGGACTACAGTAGGCCCCACCTAGGTGTCTCTTCTTCGAGGATTTGCTGTTTACGATGTTACGATACGTCGCAGGCCGTCGTCGCACGTTCTAGCTTTGGAATCTTGGTCTGTTGACCTAGTTACTGTCCAGAACTTGGCGAGCGAGGAACCTATTTGGAATCTGGACTAGGAGCACGATCTTTTATTCCAACCCCTGGCGTCGCTACCCGACGCCAGTGTAGCTTTCACGTCGTGTTGAGGTAACGCTTTGCACCCTTAGGACCCCAACCACAGCCTGATAATCAAGACTAAAAATTAATGTTTTAAAGTATTTTAAATGTTTTAGAATTCACTAATCAAGATTAATAAAACGGGATGTAGGCCGGTGGACTTGTGCACGTAGGATATTTGTGACTTTGGACTTGTTGGACGGTGTTCTTAGACGTTGTACTTGCAGGCAAGTGAAACTTGCCAACTTTTGCTTAGGGCCATGTTTTTAGGCCACTTCCTTGTTTTTAGCGTAAAAGAGACTAGACAGTGAAATGATAGCTATCTAGATGCAACTTTAAGATCTAGCTTGACAACGAAGCTAGATCTGTCACCCTGCCATGTCATTCATGCATTGTTATCTGCCACGTTTAAATTCCTTATCTGTACCCACTTTTAACTGCCATGCATTGCATCTTACATGTCATCCAAGTTGAATGTTGCATTCGTAGCACACGCTACAATACTTGTACTTGTACTTCCTTGTCCGGCTAGGTGCACCCCTATGCCATCATGATAAAACATTTCCTGGCTCGTGATCCAGAAGATGGGTGCCAGTCTATACACACGTTGAGGGGTAGGGATAAGCGATCACTTGAGCTTAGGAGTTGGCCCGCGCAGCCACTCTAGCCAAAAGGCGTAACCTCTGTGCACGATGTGCTTACTAGACTTGTCTTGTACTTGTGAATGTTTCTTGTAAATATTGATATCCATGCCATGAATTAAATGTCATGCTCGTACTTACTTCACTTGTTGCAATCATACTTTTTACTGCCATGTCATTACATCATGCTAGAATTACTAGGTTGATTTACCTACTTTCAGTTTCCTTGCACAAGTCTCTTGTAGACTTGCTGACATGTGCCCCTTGCTCTTTTGGGTGTCACATGTTAGACCCTGAGCCAGAGACCGTAGCTGAGGATGAGGTGTTTGCTGACATTGAGCCGGAGCCTACGTTTGACGAGGAGTTGGTGGACACCGGAGACCAGTCTTAGAGACTGATTTGAGTTGCTTTTGTTTTAGGTTATTGTTATTTGTCGGTGCGTAGCACCATTACTATGCTTTTGTACTTTGTACTTTTGTTGGCCGTGCTAGGGCCTCTTTTAGACTCTTTTCTTTTAGCCTGGTGGCTTTTCTGCGATGTTGGAGTTTATTATTACGGATATTCTGAGATTTATCTTTTGTCTCATTTCCTTATTATTATCTTTGTTTCGTTTCGCGTTGCAAGGACCTGCAGTTTAAAGTTGATTGACGCTTATCGGACTTGCAGCTTTGTAGCTTCAAGTCTGAGCGGACCTTCTCATGCTTCGCCTCCATATTTTGGAGAAGCGGGGCATGACAGGTTTTGTTGGTGGCCCATGCAGGTCGCGTCTTGCAATTGCGAATTAACGAAACAACGATAATAATGGAATGTCCATTAAATAAATTACAACATCCAAGTCATTAAGCTTTGAGTCTAATGTTTGTTTGTTTTCTATGTCATTAGATGGCTGGAAGACGACAGACCCGAGCTTGTAGTGGGCCCAATTGTGTTGAGGTACCGGACGGAGAGCCCACCAATGTTGAGATCATGAGGATGATGCATCAGATGATGCAGGTGCAGCAGGGTATGCTCCAGAACACCCAGAGTGCCCCTTTCTTCGAGCCAGGAGCAAAGCAGTTTCGGGAGCTGGGCCCGACTTACTTTGATGGATCTGAAGGACCGTTGGCTGCTGAGGAGTGGATCAGGAATACTGAGGATAATCTGAAGATGTCGAAGGTTAACCCGGCTGGATGGGTTGAGTTGGTGAAGAAGCAGCTCAAGGATAATGCCCGCAACTGGTGGGATGCAGAGGAGGAGCTGCTGGTGAGCCCTATACCTTGGGCTACTTTCAAGTCCAGGTTCGATGAGGAGTACTTTTCGAAGGCTGCCAGGAGGGAGATGTTGCAGCGCTTCATTGAGCTGAAGCAGGGAAATCTGACGGTGGACCAGTACCACCAGGAGTTCACTAGATTGAGTTGCTTCGCGCCGAAGATGGTGGAGGATGCTGAGGAGAAAGCTCAGAGGTTTCTGCAGGGCCTTTCCCTAGACTTGCAGAGCCTGATGTCTACGACAGATATGGAGTTATATCAGAAGTTACTGGTAGCTGCTCGGAGACAGGAGCGAATTTCGAGGCAGAAGAGAGGACAGGCACCGGGAGCTGGGAAGAGGCCTATGGAGCAGGTCAGAGGAGTGGTGAGGCCTAATCAAACGGTGCAGTTCAAGAGGCCAGGTGGGCCTACTCAGAAGACTTGCCATTTCTGTGACAAGACCGGGCATGTCAAGGAGCAGTGTAGGAGGATGTTGGGACAGTGCCTGATTTGTGGAGATCCTACTCATGCTATGAAGGAGTGCCCGAAGTCTAAGCAGCCTTGGAAGGAACCAGTCACAGCACAGCTGTTGCAGCAGAGAGCACCTGTACCTGCAGGTCGTGGACCAACCCTCGTTCCGTAGAAGCAGGCTTTTCAGCAGGCCATGCAGCCGAGGAGGCAGGCTTATCTGATGACGGTAGTGGAGAGCGAGGCTGTGGATGAGGTTATCGCAGGTAACTCTCAATCTAGTTGTTTCCTTCCTTAGATAATTTTGGTTGTTAGCCATGTTTGCTTGCTTGCATATGATTGTTGGTTAGAATAGGGTTTGATTGTTAGATTGCCTGTTAGGTGTGATTTTGGTTTGCACATTTCCTGCACGAGTCCTCCTTGACTCTGGTGCATCAATGTGCATTATTTCTCGGAGCTTCGTGGAGAAGCATTTCTTGACGACATCCCCTCTTCCCAAGAGTTGGAACATCGTTACAGGAAATGGCATGATCTCGGTGCATCTTAGGTGCAATTCTTTCCCTTTGGTGGTCTGTGGATATGAGCTTTACGCTGATTTTATTGTCCACGACATCATCAACTATGATGCAGTGCTTCGAATGGATTGGCTGGCGAATTTCTTTGCTACGATCGATTGTCGGAGGAAGAAGGTGGTGTTCGAGATCCCCGGACATCCAGTGTTTGAGTTCAGTCGAGGTAGCAGTTCTCTTGGTCCTGTCAGGTTTCGGGCCAAGTCGATGGAGATCGTTGCTATGTAGATGGAGCAGAGTAGACCAGCTGTGGTGCGTGAATTCGACGACGTCGTCCCCGATGAGATGTCTGGACCGCCGCCCGATCAAGCTCTCGAGTTTTCGATCAATCTTATTCCGGGAGCGCAGCCTATTTCGAAGTCGCCGTATCGTATGGATCCAGCAGAGTTGGAGGAGTTGCGTAGACAGCTGGATGAGCTTCTATAGAAGGGTTACATCAATCCTAGCGTGTCTCCGTGGGGAGCACCGTTGTTGCTAGTAAAGAAGAAGGATGGTTCGTGTCGCATGTGTGTGGATTACCGGGAGCTGAATGCTGTGACCATCAAGAATAAATATCCCTTGTCTCGTATAGATGACATCTTTGATCAGCTGGGAGGTTCGAGGGTGTTCTCTAAATTGGATTTGTGGAGTGGTTACCATCAGCTTAAGGTGAAAAGGAGGACATCTCGAAGACAGCGTTCAGGACGAAGTATGGTCACTACGAGTTCGTGGTTATGCCTTTCGGTGTGACCAACGCACCCGCAGATTTTATGAACCTGATGAATCTGATCTTCTACGACTTTCTAGACAAGTTTGGTGTTATCTTTATTGACGACATTCTGATCTATTTGAAGTCGGAGGAAGAGCATGCATCTCACTTGAGGACAGTGTTAGAGATTTTGAGGAAGCATCGTTTGTATGCTAAGTATTCCAAGTGCGAGTTTTGGCTGAATAGAGTTGCTTTTCTCTGGCATGTGGTGTCAGGCGATGGAATTTCAGTGGATCCCGAGAAGATTATGGCTATCAGAGAGTGGCCTGTTCTGCGGTCAGCGTCTGAGATCCGGAGTTTCCTTGGGCTTGCAGGTTATTATCGGCGTTTCATTAAGGACTTTTCCCGGATTGCTGAGCCAATGACCAGACTGACACGGAAGGATGTACCATATGTTTGGTCTGATGATTGTGAGAATACTTTTGATATTCTGAAGGAGAGATTGACGACTGCCCTTGTTCTTGCTGTGCCTGATCGGAGTGGAGGATTCGAGATCTTTTGCGATGCTTCTGGCAATGGTCTTGGTTGTGTGTTGCATCAGCATGGGCACGTGGTTGCGTATGCTTCTCGTCAGCTCAAGGCTCATGAGAAGAATTACCCGACACACGATTTGGAATTGGCTGCTGTCGTGTTTGCGCTCAAGATTTGGAGCCACTTCCTGCTGAGTGAGAAAGTGAAGATCTTCACTGATCACAAAAGCTTGAAGTACATCTTTACGTAGAAGGAGCTCAACATGTGACATCGTCGATGGTTGGAGCTCATGGCCGATTATGAGATTGATTTGCAGTATCACCCTGGCAAGGTGAATGTGGTTCCGGATGCGCTGAGCAGACTTCCAGCGGTGATGATGTTGACTTCACAGTGGAGATTACAGTAGGATTTTTACGAGACTGGTATCGAGATTATTCTTCCTGGAGAGATTCTTCGTTGATGAGTATGCAGATACAGTCGACGATCGTGGAAAGGATCAAGACTGGACAGGCTGGAGATGCTAAGCTGGTGAAGATTCGGGAGCAGGTGGAAGCCAGTCTGCAGACTGACTTCTTGATTCATGAGGATGGTTCGTTGAGATTTGGAGCCAGGTTGTGTGTGCCAGCTGGAGATATCAGAGAGGAATTATTAGTTGAGGCACACAGTTTGCCGTATTCTATGCATCCTGGTGGTACCAATATGTACAAGGATCTTTGTTTGAACTTTTGGTGGCATGGTATGAAGAGGAGTGTGGCTCGGAGTGTAGCCAAGTGTTTGGTTTGCCAGCAGGTAAAGGCGGAGCACCAGCGTACGGCCGGGTTGCTACAACCGCTTCCGATTCTGGAGTGGAAGTGGCAACACATCACTATGGATTTCGTGACTGGACTACCTTGGAGTCCGAAGCAGAATGACGCGATTTGGGTCATCGTAGACCGATTGACCAAATCTGCGCACTTTATTCCTTTCCGAGTAGGACAGTCTACTGAGACACTAGCGAGGAGATATATGGAGGTAAATTCTTTTACTCTCTGTTTTATTTCCTTTTCCTAGTATAGATAGTGATGTAACGTGAATCATGCAGGAGATCGTACGACTTCACGGAGTCCCTGTGAGTATCGTGTCGGACAGAGACACGAGATTCACGTCTCAGTTTTGGCAGAGTCTGCAGAAGAGCTTGGGTACGAGTCTGAGTTTCAGCACGACGTACCACCCGCAGACAGATGGCCAGTCCGAAAGGACGATTCAGATTTTGGAGGACATGCTGAGAGCGTGCATGTTGGACTTTAAGGGATCTTGGGAGGATCATCTCCATCACGTTGAGTTTGCCTACAATAATAGCTACCAAGCGAGTATTGGAATGGCGCCTTTCGCCGCGCTATATGGAAAGAAATGTCGATCACCACTGAGCTGGTATGACATTGGAGATCGGGAGCTGTTAGGACCGGAGATGATTGTGGAAGCCGTGGATGTTGTGAGAAACATCTGGGAGAAGCTGAGGATTGCGCAGGACCGTTTCAAGCATTGGGTCGATGCTAAACAGAGACCTTTGGAGTTTCAGCCTGGAGATCATGTCTTTCTGAAGATTTCTCCGAACCACGGAGTTATCCAATTTGGGAAGAGAGGCAAGCTGAGTCCGAGGTACATTGGGCCGTTTGATGTCCTGGAGAGAGTTGGAGCTGTGGCTTATCGCTTAGCGTTGTCGTCGTCGCTGGAGGGAGTTCACGACGTATTTCACGTATCTCAGTTACGTCGATACGTTAGTGATTCGTCCCATGCTGTGGATTTCTCAGAGATCACGGTTCGTCTGGATCTGTCTTATGATCAGTAGCCAGTTGAGATTCTGGATCGTCGACAGAAGCAGCTGAGGAATAAGACCGTCGACTTGGTTCGAGTGCAGTGGCGTCACGGTTCCCCTGGTGAGTCCACCTGGGAGCGTGAGGATGAGATGAGAGAGCGCTTCCCGCACCTCTTCCTGAGCAGTGCTTGATGTTGATTCCGAGGACGAAATCATTTCTAAGGTGGGGAGGATGTAACGACCACTTTTCGATCATACTTTGTTCGTGCACGTGCGTTTGACCGTGCACGTATTAATTTTAGACTTTGTTTGTTTGTGAACACTTTGGTGTGGTATGCCGTTGTGAACGTATCTGAGAGTATTAAATTGTGGCACTAATTTGGAACGACATTTCTCGGGTCGTTCTCCCACGATTTGATCTTATTCGAAGAGACGTAGTGATTTTCGCTTTTGACGTGAAACGTTTCTATTTTTAGTTTCATCGCTCGATGTCGAAATTGAGATCTGTCTTCTTAGTTACCTTTCTCTTGTCGTCCCGACCACCCAGTATTTATTTCACAATTTTTGGAGTTCGTTTGACCTATTTTATATTTTTAGCAAAGCTTTAAATATTTTTAAATACCAATTTTTAAATTAATTTTTGGCCAAATAAAATTTTATTAAGTTTATAATACTACAAACAATTTTTGAGCCAAATCCTAGCCCCTATCTTCGTCGCACCCAATCTATACGTGATTAGGAGAGAGGGAATTTGAATTTTAAATATTTTAAAATCCTAATCCTATTAGATTTAGCCCTAGACCGAGTCAACCTCTCTACACTATATAAACAACCCCTAGGACGACTCATTTTCGCAAAAAATTAACCCTAGCCACTCCCCAAACCCAAAAACTCACTTGCGACGATTCGTCGCAACGTTACAGCAGCCGCCCCTGTACCGACCGAGGAAATCGCCTCCGTTCTCTCGGTCTGACCGAGAGGCCGCCCCGCACCGTCGACCGCTCCGCACCGCACAGCGACCCCCCGCACCGCCCCGTGTCTGACCGAGAGATTCTCTCGGTCTGACCGAGAGCTTCGCCCGCACCGACCCCGCTCCGCATCGCCCCGCTCCCCAAGCGCCCGACCGACGCTCCCGCCCGCACCGACTGACAGAATCCCCCGCATCGCCCGCAACGTTGCAACGTTGCAACGTTGCAACGCCCGCCCAGCACCCTACCCCCGCATCCGTGTCTGACCGAAGCGATCCCCCGCACCGACCGAGAGCCCCGACCCCGCATCTCTGCTCCGCACTGCACAGCAGCCGTCCGCAGTGTCTGACCGAGAAAATCCCCCGCACCGACCGTGTCCGATCGAGCGACGTTCGTCGCAACATCGAAACTTCCACACCGCTTGCCACCGTGGGCCCCCCAAGCTCTCCAGAGGTATTGTGGGTCCCCTGTTGGTCCCTAGGACTACTGTGGGCCCCACCTAGGTGTCTCTTCTTCGAGGATTTGCCATTTACGATGTTACGATACGTCGTAGGCCGTCGTCGCACATTCTACCTTGGAATCTTGATTCGTTGACCTAGTTGCTGTCCAGAACTTGGCGAGCGAGGAACCTATTTGGAATCTGGACTAGGAGCACGATCTTTTATTCCAACCCCTGGCGTCTCTACCCGACGCCAGTGTAGCTTTCGCGTCATGTTGAGGTAACGCTTTGCACCCTTAGGAACCCAACCACAGCCTGATAATCAAGACTAAAAATTGATGTTTTTAAAGTATTTTAAATGTTTTAGAATTCACTAATCAAGATTAATAAAACGGGATGTAGGCTGGTGGACTTGTGCACGTAGGATATTTGTGACTTTGGACTCGTTGGACGGTGTTCTCAGACGTTGTACTTGCAGGCAAGTGAAACTTGCCAACTTTGGCTTAGGGCCATTTTTTAGGCCACTTCCTTGTTTTTAGCGTAAAAGAGACTAGACAGTGAAATGATATCTGTCTAGACACAACTTTAAGGTCTAGCTTGACAACGAAGCTAGATCTGTCACCCTGCCATGGCATTCATGCATTGTTATCTGCCACGTTTAAATTCCTTATCTGTACCCACTTTTAACTGCCATGCATTGCATCTTACATGTCATCCAAGTTGAATGTTGCATTCGTAGTACACGCTACAATACTTGTACTTGTACTTCCTTGTCCGGCTAGGTGCACCCCTATGCCATCATGATAAAACACTTCCTGGCTCGTGATCCAGAAGATGGGCGCCAGTCCATACACACGTGGAGGGGTAGAGATAAGCGATCACTTGAGCTTAGGAGTTGGCCCGCGCAGCCACTCTAGCCAAAAGGCGTAATCTCTATGCACGACGTGCTTAATAGACTTGTCTTGTACTTGTGAATGTTTCTTGTAAATCTTGATATCCATGCCATGAATTAACTACCATGCTCGTACTTACTTTACTTGTTGCACTCATACTTTAACTGCCATGTCATTACATCATGCTAGAATTACTAGGTTGCTTTACCTACTTTCAGTTTCCTTGCACAAGTCTCTTGTAGACTTGCTGACATGTGCCTCTTGCTCTTTTGGGTGTCACATATTAGACCCTGAGCCAGAGACCGTAGCTGAGGATGAGGTGTTTGCTGACGTTGAGCCGGAGCCTACATTTGACGAGTAGTTGGTGGACACCGGATACCAGTCTTAGAGACTGATTTGAGTTTCTTTTGCTTTAGGTTGTTGTTAGTTGTCGGTGCGTAGCACCATTACTATGCTTTTGTACTTTGTACTTTTGTTGGCCGTGCTGGGGCCTCTTTTAGACTCTTTTCTTTTAGCCTGGTGGCTTTTCTGCGATGTTGGAGTTTATTATTATGGATATTCTGAGATTTATCTTTTGTCTCATTTCCTTATTATTATCTTTGTTTCGTTTCGCATTGCAAGGACCTGCAGTTTAAAGTTGATTGACGCTTATCGGACTTGCAGCTTTGTAGCTTCAAGTCTGAGCGGACCTTCTCACGCTTCGCCTCCATATTTTTGGGAAGCGGGGCGTGACAGTAGATGAAAGCCGAGGGGGCAACTACCCTGGCGGACCAGAGCGACGGATGGATATATACCAAGGGACGACATCCCTTGTGGCTCGAGGGATCTCGTCAGCCGAGGGACCGGGGGCGGCTCCTCCCTAAGGGCGAGCCATTCAGCTGGCCACGAGACTAAGGGCAGACCCCATAAGGTGCAAGGCGATTACCCAAACGACCCAAGCATCGTTAGTAAGGAAGGAGCCATAGTAGGTCGGCCAAGAGCACCTCCAGGGCCCCAGTCCATGGGGACAGCGGATCCCGAGCTCAGAAGACTCTTCGCACTCGGATGATAGGAGGACGCCGACACATCATGGAGTCCACGGCAAAATCGAACGCAACAAAAGGTCAAAGAGATCGAGGTCCTCCACAAAGCGAAAAACACAGACGACAAGAAAAATGATGACACACGGACCGACAAAGAATATATATATATATAGCAAATAACCCGTGCCCAATTGGCACAGTTCATTTACGATTCCCCCATCAAAATCTTAGATCCCCAAAAATTTAGCTCATCCCAAGAAATTTAGTTCGGCCCAAAAATCTTAGTTCCTCCCAAAATTTATTTTTCTCCGAATTTAAGTCATCTTTAAAATTTGGTACACTTAAAATCCAAGGAAAACAATGCAAGCTGGCTGTGTATGAAAGATTCTGTAAATTTCAACTTCCCTTAGGGCATGCAACCTTAAAAATATCTTCTCTTAAAAATTTCACCTTCATTCAAAATCTTCATCCTAAAAATGTTAACCACTACGAAGGTTGTAAATGCAATAGATTGTGGGTAATATGGACTAATATACAATGCCGATTTACGTCATGCATCTTAATGAAACATAGGCCCCCTTGTGCATTAACTACATAGACAATGCCATACAATTTATATAACCCATGGGATCATCCTACATAAGAAACAGATTTCCTATATAATGTTTTAGTTCCTAATTTTATTCATTCATTTACAATACATATAATCTCCTTTTATTATAGTTTATTGGAAGAAATTTCCATCATCTAGTTGCATGTCAAAGATGATTTTTCTAGGACAAAAAATATCAGATTGTTTATTTCAATACTGACAACAAAATTAAACAAAAATGAACAAAACATTACTAAAATTATACCCCATGCTTTGGCAATGTGGCTTCAGTGGATGATGTGATGTTGGCGACATGGCTTTGATAGAGAAGGCAGAGGAGGTGTCATAGCACAAGCGCAAGTGAAACCAAACAAAACTAACCAACACTAAAATGAATAGGTTGATAATAAAATAATAAGCGACACGGCTCTTGCGCGAGTGAGACCAAACAAAACAAAACAAAACTACAATGAATAGGTTGAGATTGCAATAATAAACATTGAAAGGAATACTCACACATGCACAAAAAGAACATGGGGTGCTTTTTTTTACCAAAAAAAATGAAATGAACATGAGAATTGTTTTCATAAATGAACAATCAATGTTTAATGGCAAAAATATGATTCATAAATGTATTGCTTATCATTTTGTAAAAAAATGTATGGAATTTGGTACAAATAAAGCATGCCTCCATTGGTGGGAAGCTAATCTAATCTTTGGACATAGCACGTAGAAGTCTATCACATGCCAATCTGTATGGTGGAATATATCTGCAATTTTGATGGTGTTTAACTTATAATCTTCGTATTTATAATCTTATTTAGTATACTACAAAATTTTTTAGTAATCTTCTCTGTAGAGTATATTTACATTTGTTTATAATTTAAATCTGGATTCTGTTAATAATCTTCTACAGATTTAAATATACTGTGAAAATCTGGACTCTTCTTACATAAGAATATTTATAATCTTATGTAAATACTTTACAAAATAAGAGTATATTTAAATCTGAACTTGAATAAGAAGAGTATAAATAAGAAGATTATAAATACTCTATAGAGCTTACATAAGAAGAATATTAACAGAATCTGTTGACCTACATAAGAGAGTATTAACATAGTCTATTAAAATCTGTAGAGTATATTTAAATACACTACAAAATAAGAAGAGTATATTTAACTCTGGACTCTGTTGACATACAAAATTTGTTTATAATCTTCTCTCGCAGAATTAGGACTCTACAAATAAGATAGAGGCCAATCTTCTTAATTATAATCTTCTTATTTGGACTCTGTAAACACACTCTACGAAATTGTCAAATTAAAATCACATCAACAACTCTACGTGCATCAAAATTTTGGAGGAAAAAATGTGTCTTTTCCTTAAACTATAACTTGATGATACTGATTCATTCGGTGAAGCTCCAACAGAGACGAATGGAGGACAGAAAGTTAATTGCACGTTAATATGAAGGGTGTTTCTTTTCCTTGATCTTTATGTTTTGAGTTTATAGTTTGTGTTATGTGAGACAGTGTTGATCTGAATTTAATTAACGTTTTATCTTCTTGGTTTGTGTTTTGTGATTTCTTTTCCTGAATCTATAACTATACCCACCCTTAAAGCCATAGAAGAGCTCTTGAACCAAAAATCAGCTGATAGCTTCAACAAATAAAAGGAATCACAATCTGTGTAGATGAAGGAACAAAACTTTATTGCAGCTGCCATAAGCATATGTGGAACAGAACTATGATTCCGGATGATTGTTCTGAGATAGTTGCAGAGATTCTTTCTTTCTTTCTTTAATAGTTATTACAAAGATTAAAAAAACTGGCAAATTAAAAAAAGTGCAGAACTATGATTCAAAAAGATTCAAAAAATAGCCGAATGTGGAACAGAACTATGATTCTATATGATTCTTTCTTTCTTTCTTTCTTTTATTCTTCTCTCTATACATGGTATCAATTTTTCATGCAAAAAAGTGCAGATTCAAAAAAGTGCAGATTCATACAAAAGTAATGTAAACATCCAAGATCCTCAAGACCCTAGAGACATTCGAAACCGACTTTAAAGTGTTCAAAAGGCTTTTCTACAAAGTATCCACATCAATAAAGCGTACAAAAGGCTTCCTATAGCCAAATTATTTGAAATAAGCTTCCAATATTCCAATACAAAATGTAACCGAATAAAACCCATTTCAAGTTCTTTGCAATAAAGCCCCGAAGGAAACTTCACTACATGTGTAAAAAGCTGATGCTTAACAACAATCATGTGGAAGTAGTTAAAATTCTTGGCTGGATTTTGATTTTATCAACAATAATCACAAAGCAAAGGGGTCAACCAAAAAAATATGATAATGATGTTCCGATGATATGCAAGAACATAGCTAGCAATGAGAAGCCTCTAACTGTAAGAACGGGTCATGATAGTTGAAGCAACTTATTGGCATGTTCCCATTTTAATGCATTTAATTAAAAAATTTAGATTTTTTGTCAATTTTCCGCATTACACAGCTAAATTCCCAAAATTAACAAACATGGTTGTGTTTTTTGTGAAAAAATGAAACAAATTAAGAAGATCATATGCTTCTAAATTTAACAACTTTAATAGGATATTCCAATTTCAATAATCAAGCTAAACGCTACAAAGATTATAGAATCAAATGCTTTCCTATAAACTCACCTGAACCGTGGCAACAAAGAAATTGCAGATGATACAGTACAGAGAGATTGCAGCTTTGGGAGAAAAACGATTTGAGCTCTTCAGCAGGGTGATATGTGCCCTACTTGAACTCACTGGATTTTCCTCGTTGCAACCTATTGTAGTTGGATTCTTCACAATAGATAAGATACATCATCTGACACTCATTGGCACTACTACTGGTAACATTTGTTAGTGGCGGGTATCACCTTGAAGCCATCTTTCTGGTAATCTAGAATGTTTCCTTCTTGATGCTGTCATTGGTGAACTCCTGGAAATTACAAAAACATTTAGCAGATGTGTATGCAAGTAGCAAAAAATAAAATAAGTAAAATGAAATACATGAAGAATGCGGTCTAAATAGAAGCACATAATCAACAACTGAATAAGCTTCAGTCTTGAGCAAATGTGTATGCAAGTAATTTGCACAGAACTTGGCTAGTACTTTTCTTGAAATGTGTAATTATTGTACTCATTTTCAGTTTGCATTCATGTGAATTGTGAAAAATTAACCCAACCTGAAATGTGAATTGTTGGCATTCATGTGAATTGTTGGCAGTCATGTTAAATGTGAAAAATTTGTTATGCCAATTTGAAATGTTTTCAACCCAGGTTGGGTTCCAAACTGTTAATTTTCAACCTCACATGGATGCAAACTAAAAATGAGCACAACGGTTCTAAACTTGAACTTCAACATTAACATTAGAAACCTTAGAAATTGTAAATTAACATCAGAATTGACAACAGGTTTTAAACCCAGTTTGGAACCCAACTTTTAATTGTCCACATGAATGCAAACGGAACCCAATTTTCTAAAGTCAGCCCCATTTTAATTGTTAATCTGTAAACCCAACCTGAACTTTTCTAAAAATTAACAGATTTCAGGTGCCATCCAAACTGGTTTCAGGTTGAAGAACAATTAACATCAGAATTGATTTTTTGTCAACTATTGTTCATATTGAAGAACAAAAAATTGCAAAAGTTATGGTTGAAAAACAAAAAATTGCCAGGTGCGCATGATAACAAAAATTGCACTTGTGTATAAAAAATTTGACACAATTTAAAAGTCTTCCCACCAAAAGTTTGTCCTAGTCAAAACCTTCATTTTCCAAATAATATAAACAATGATAGGAAGACAAAACCTTCATTTTCCATGTACCAATATCATGTGAGCCCTAACCCCCAACAAATCACTTGAATGAATGGTAGGTGGCTGACAGTACAATGAAAGATACATTATGGAAACACACAAAACTTAACAACTGGAAATTCTGTGCATGTGTCATTTTTTTGTCAAATTTTCTTAAGCTTAAAGATACCAATCCGGGTAGGAAAGATTGCTTTGAGTGTATGCTAATCTAACCTATATCGATGAAACCGATGATGACATTCTCTTGATTCTTGGTAGGAAATCCAATCCAGGGATCTCCATCGACTCGTTGTTTGTTAGACCCATGAAATCAATGAATGTGTTGTGTGCAGGATCCTCCTCTGATTCGGGAACCCGAAACAACACCATGCATTTCTGTCAATCCGGAAAAAGAAATTGTGTGTCAATATAATCCAAAAAATGTTGTAAACCAAATTTAGACTGGGAGATGTTACCAGCCATATCTAATGATTGCTCTTAAGTTAATTTTGCCGTGAAACCACTGAAACCATTAGTGTAACTGTACACATGGGATTCCATAACTTTCTCCATGCTAATGATGAAAAACAAATGAAATTTGAATATAACCATCTCGTTAGAAGATAGGATTTGAAAATTGAATCCCATGTGTATAGGTTGCTGGAGTTTCATGCAGGGACTACTGAAAGTGTCATCTTTATTTTCTATACCTGAAACCATTAATGATAAAACTAAGAAGAAAAGCAATAGCTTGACTATCCCTTGCTTGCTTTGTTTGGAACCAAAGCAAGCCTTAATGTACCGTAAATTCACATGTTTCTACATGTTTGCCAGGTGCCCATAACACTATCACTGCATCACAAACTGAACAGATTAACTAAAGCTATAACAAAGAAACAATAGACTCAAGCAGAAAATATTCTCCGATGCCAAAAGCTGTACAACTGCAGCAGCTGATAATTCATTACATATTCATTTTTAAATCTCACCACATCAAGAGATAGGCTGGATAATTGGATTGATTAAGCATAGGCAGTAGTTAAAATTACATTTTTCATGCATCTTTAAGGGCAAACCTGTTCATATCTGTCCAATGCAAGGCCCTCGAATGTGAAACATAAGACAAACAACATTCGTCTTCATTAAGAGTAAATTGAGATGCCAAGGAAACGCTGATTCTGAGAGAATATTACATTTTTACCCCTCATGTAGACCGTATTTTGCGTATATATATTATATAATTTATCTCTAATAAGTGTGTATTTGTAATATCATTTAATAATAGAGTATTTCACTTGTTTATACGCAAAATAAAATTATATGGCTTAATTTTGTCTCAATTTTATTTTTCAGGAGAAGCTTGCAATTTTCCGAATCCAACTGCTATTTTTCCACATTTTTCGGAGATCGGAGCAAATTTCTGCGAATTAAAAGGCCCAGTAAAGATATGTAAAAGAGAGATGTTATTAAAAAAAATCGCTGACGTCAGCTGACGTCAGCTGACGTCAGCCGTCAGCGCTGCGGGCGGAAGTCGCCGCCCGCAACGCGGGCGAAAGATTAAAAAAAAAGCACGTGTGTTGGCGTCAAACGCGAGAAAAAGCCCTAGTCACGGTCCTTGCTCGCCTGAAACACGCATAAGAAGACACCACAGTCAGTTTGCTCACCATTCGTCTTCATTAAGAGTAATCAGCAGCTAGCGAAGTTGGCGGGGTAAGTGACCCCCAAAATCTTCCATTTAAGACGGAAGCATCTTTTCCCTATTTCAAAGAGAGAAAGAAAAGAAAAATAGAAGAAATTCAAAGAGAGAAACAACTCCAGCGATTTTGGGGGTGCTGTGTCGTTTGGGGGAAGTGGACTGAGTTTTCATTTGAGGGGGGGAGATAGACAGGATTGAGTTTTCATTTGAGTTCCCCCCTTCTTGTTTTCCCCCCAATTTTGAGTTTTTATTTGAGTTTTCAAATTTTGAGTTTTCATAACAAAATTTCCCCCCAAAGTTTGTCTTAGTCATCATCAACTTATATCCTTTATCCAATTTCTCTTATCCAATTTCTCATATCTTATCCAATTTCTCTTATCTTATCCAATTTTATCTTAACAACATCCCTCATATATACCCAATTTCTCATCTCTTATCAAAAACTATTATCCAAAAACCCATGATAACATCATTGTTTTATAGAATAGATATTGTTTGAAGTTACAAGCAAAAAGGGGGGGACAAAACCGAGAAGCCTAAGTCCCCGGAGCATGGGAGGAGGCATCCTCTGGAACTCGCCCTGCTAGGAGCGTGGGGGATCTGCCGGTGGGAGAGGTTATCGGGCATACTCTTCAAATCGTCGGAAGGAGTTTCGGACAATGTCTATAATCCGAGGAGCCAGGAGGTCCTCGTAGGAGCTGAAGGCCTCCCTGAGGACCTCTGTAATCCTTGCCCCCAGGACCCTGTCGACGCCCCTCTCCACCTCCTCAACGAATCAGGTCATCTGACACAAGTCTGCCAGCTCGCGCTGGAGATCACCCCTCTCCTGGCAGAACGCCTCTTCCGCCTCTTGGACCGACCTCTGAGCGTCGGCCAGTTCCCCCTGGAGGTCCAACACTTGGAAAGCCAGCTCGTCCACCTGGTGTCAGAGTTTCCAAGCCTCCATACGAGCCTCTTGAATGGCCACCTCGGCCTCCTCATCCCTTGAACGCTCCCGGGCCGAGGACTCCTCGGGGTCTCTCAACCGGGCCGCCCGACGCGGCGCCTCGGCGGCCATCACGGTAGCCTACAAAAAGAAAGGAGTTATGCAAAGGAGGATTAAGAGACAGGACGATCGACATCGTCCGACAGTGTACCAAACCTGTTGAAGCTGCCAGACTAAGGAATCCGACAATTTGTCGGTGGGAGCCCTCTCCAGGAGGGAGCGATCCCTCGGGATGACGGAGCCGGGCGCCAGCTGGTTGGCCAGGGCCCGATCAACGAATACTGAGTCCCAGGGGCAACCTCGGGGCTCTCCAGGGCGCTTTCCAGGGCACCGCCATCTCCCACCACAGAAGGCGCGGCCGAGGCAATGGGAGAGGCCACCATGGTCAACGGGAGGGTGTCTCCGGAGACCATCGGTACCTCGGGGGCTATCGGGGTGCAGATACCCCCACCATTCTTCCTCCGCTTCCTCTCGCAGGGTCCAGTGAACGTCGGGGGGAGTACTTATGCCCCGTGCCATGACCACTCGCATGCGCTAAGCGAGCCGGTCCGGTTCCCTCGTCGCCTTCCTCAGCCCGGACGGAGAGTGGGGTTCAACCCCCGCGACCTCTCCTACCGGGAGACCCGTCGCAGCCATCGGGGGAGGCATGGCCTCCACCCTTTCCACAACAAGCTCGGCCTGGTGCACCTCCTTGTCAACGGTGCGGCGAGGCGCTTGGCCAGAAGGGTTCCCTCGGCTCCGGCCGGACCCAAGCTGAATGAGCTCGTCGACGTTGCGGGTAAACTCACGCCCGGCCACTCTGTAAAAGGAAAGAAGATCAGGGTAAGTGAGAGGCAAAGCGGAAGGGGAATGGAGCACCTTTCGGGAGACCACATGACGTTCTTAAGAAGCAGGTCGTCCAGTAGAGGCCAGACCGACCTCTCCTCTAAAGGAAGAGATGACAGAAGCTAGACATCGGCTTGATCGGCCTCGGAGAGGGTTAACGCCAAGTTATATTGGCATACCCTCCCCAACCTGTCAAGATCACGGCGTCCCGAGGGAAGACGACAAAAACATAGCTTGAGCTCAAGTCCCCCACCCAGGGGGCAGACCGAGCAGGCACTCCCTCCCCGCACGGGTGCGGAGGTGCTATTACGATCCCTGGCCGACCGTATGGACCCAGTAATAGTGAAAGAGAAGGGGAAGGGATGGCTCCAGGCCATGGATGCGACAGAGCATGACGAACCCGGTCCGCACCGCGATGGAGTACGGAGTCAACTGATACAAGGCAACCATCAAGGACTCCATAACTTGGATTATAAAAGGATGAAGGGGGAGGCGGAACATCTCGACATAGACGCCGGCCTCATTATTCCGCTGGAAGCAAATCTGTTTGTCGCTAAAGGGGATCCTAACATCATATGGATAACACAGATACTTTTCTCGGATCTCCTTAGCCGCCAAGAAGGGGGCCATGGACGGCGACCTAAGGACCAGCGGGGGGACATCGAACCTCTCAGCAGTCCGAGCCATGTCATCACCAACAGGGTCCGTAAAAAGCTTCCTTTTTCCCTTAGCCGGAGTTGGGCGGGTCCCCGAAGGAACTCCGGGCCCCGGAGGCCGGACATTACCCGATCCGGGCACCGGGCGGTCCCTTGAACCTGATGCTGAACCGCCTATCTTAAGCGTAGCCATAAGGAAAATGAAGGAGATAGGGGGTTACCTTGAAAAGAATCTGAAGGAAGACGAACGCCGGGGAGGAGAAGCTTGTAAGACAAAGATCAGGAAGGGGGCGCGAAAGAATTGAAACTAGGGAGGCCGACACCTTTATATGGAGAGCGATCGCGGAATCCCAACCATCCGGAAAAGAGCACGTGGCGGCATCTGAAGATTGGCGGTGCTTCGAATCCCGCACTGAGAGAAGTTCAAACAGGCAGCATCATGATGGCTTCCATTTAATGGCTTGGCCTCGACTGACACGCCTGTCAAATCCTCGAGAGTCACATTGCCCGAACCGAACCGGCAGAAACCAAACGGCTCGGACGATGGGGGCAATTGATGTGACTATTTTGGAAGAGCCCGAAGAAAAGGAGGCTCAAGCCCAAGCCCAGAAAAGGAAACCCACAAACGAGTTTAGGCCCACCCAACGAGGCCCGCGGATAAGCCTGACGCTCGACCGACCCGGCCCGGGGGGCGCACGATTAGCTCGCATCCTCCAAAGATAAACCGTTCCCCTAAATCCGTGGCACCTTAATGGCCATTAAGGGGCCCATTTATCAATGCTCCCCATGATGCACGCATGCATTAATAAGGGCGGATCGTGGGGGCATGAGGGGAGGCGGACGAGGAACGTGGATTGAGGGCAATCGTGAGATAAACCCTATAAAGGGATGGTATGGACAGCCGAGAAGAGGATCGAATCACAGGTAACAAAATCTGAGGTACTCCATCAACGACCTTGTGTTTGCCTTAGTTTCCCTTCCTTTGTTCGGGCCGAGGGTCAGCGTATCGATCTCCTCTCGAGTCGTACCTACCCCACCGGGCACCCTTCAGACCTTGCTCTGACTTAAGCATCGGATGGGACTTGGCTGGAACCAAGGTACGGCCCCCCTGACAAGCCTTCTCGTCTATCCAGGAAGGAACCGAATGAGGCACCGAGGCTACTCCTCAGCACAAGACGATCCCGCCCCCAACAAGCGTGCACTACCACCGATCGAAGACCAAGCGACAGCCGAGGTGCCAAGGCTATCCCTCGACGCTCATCCCGCCAAAGCCGAGCATGACCTAAGGAGCCGAGGCCTTCCTTCCGGTCGTCTCCATCTCCATCGCCGAGCCACGCTGTGTCCACGTGAGCACGACGTGACCGAGGGACCTCAATCGATCCCTTGACCACGTTGACTGACTAATTGTCAGTCAACGCGCCTGTGGTGAGAAAACACCCCCAAACAGTTCCCTATTGGTTGATTTTTATATTATTATGTATGACTAATCCCACGGGCACACAAAGAAAGAGTACCAAAATTATATGTTTGATTTTCAGGCACCAAAATTATAAGGGATTAGTAGAGGAGCACCAAATGAACCTCTAAATCCAGCATACATGAAGGGGGAGACCCAACAACAATGATGTAAACTTTGAGGAGGGAGCCTATGTAATAATTTCTTTTACTTGGTATAGTATTCATTTTTATGCTTTTTAAATGATGCCAAAGGGGGAGAGAGATTTATACACGACAGTGCATAGTTTCTATGTTACTATGCAATATGTTGTCACCATCAGAGGGGGAGAATGTTGGATATTGAGTCTCCACCCTGTGGTTATTTTGATGATGAGCAACATATTATGCTACTAATATTTTCATTGAGTTTGTGTACATGAAATGTATTTTTAATATAGTTATTGAAGGAAAGATGCATTGCACAAATAATAGTCATGAATGAATGGAGCTGAAATTAATAGAGCTCAAATATGATGAAGCAAACAAATCAAAGAAAGCTAGGAGAAAATGTATGAAGCCTGGAGCTCAAAGACTGTGCTCAAGCTCAAGATAAAGAGGAGTTCAAACTCAAGTGAAGCCTATGAAACTAGCCCAAGCTCAACCATGGCTTCACGTTATTTATAGAGTCTCGTGTGTGAGTTGTTTTTCATTTTTCTTAGGATTATGTCAGCCAAGAAAGAATATGAACACACACACAAAAAGATTTTTGAAAATGGTTTTAAATTCTTGGTATTATTATATAAACTTATTTTTATAGATATGAGAGTAAAACTTCTTGAGAAAATCACTTTTCAAGAAGGAGTCAACCTCCAAAAACCCAGGAGTTGACTACCTGTCAGTAGCAGATTTTCTCAGAAAACTGCTCTGGGAGTCGACTACCAAACATGGGAGTCAACTACCAGCTGTAGCAGATTTTCTCAGAAATTGCCTTGGGAGTCGACTACCAGCTGTCGACGGCCAGATTCAGTGAATATGTTTTGTAGCCATTTTGGGGCAAAAGTCAAACGTTTTTGAAAAGTTTTGAATTCATTTTTAGCCCTATAAATAGATAGCGCCATTTTTGGGGCAAAAGTCAAACGTTTTTGAAATGTTTTGAATTCATTTTTAGCCCTATAAATAGATAGCCATTGAGACCATTTTGAATACCAATTATTCTTGAGAAAAATTCAAAATTATCTCTAGCATTCAAGCTCTCTAATTTTCATTGCTCTCAAGTTTTTCATAGCTAACAGTTTTTATTTTCTGATCTTATTCTTGTGCTTATTTTTTCTATCTAGTTTTAAGATCATTTTATTTGGCTATTACAAGTTGCTTTTAAAATCCTTCTTACTTCATTTTTGAATATTCTTAAAAGGATTTTAAAACAACAAAATTTCTTGATCACATTGAATCAACTAATATTCTTTGTGTGATCAAAGAAAAGATTAATTCTTTAGCCACATAGAGCATAATTGCACATTCTTCTTGGTTATAGAATTATTGAGTGTAAAAACCAATCTCGACTAAATCATTGTGGTGTATTAGATCTGATCTTATTTTGAGTCCCTTGGAGATAAGGGTGTTGGAAATCCTAGCTAAGGCAAAGTGGTGGTGTTATTCCTTGTTATAGGTAAGGAGTTTGTAAAAGTCCTTGGGTTGTGAGGCAAGGGAAAATCCTCATTGGAGGTGAAGTGGTTTATACTATTTACCTAAAATAGTGGATTAAAACCCGACAGAGATTTGGGGACTGGACGAACCCAGGTTGTGGGGAACCAGGATAAAATCTGTGTGTTTGTGATTGTTATTTATTCACTTGCATTTACATTCCGCTGCTTAACTTTATTATTGCAAGTATTATTTTGTGTTGATTAGGATTAATAATATGTAACTCTTTATTAATTCTAGAGAGATTTCTAGAGAGATTTTAATTTTTGAAAACACCATTCACCCCCTAGTGTTCTTTGCCATCTCAGGTCCCTACAGAAACTGACCTAGGTTGAAACTTAGGAACCCACTTTATGCATGGACCGTAGAGCCGATAGTTGAGTATAATGGTTTATATTCCCTCGAAACTTGGACAACAACATATCACCTTTTACTGAGGATTGATTTTGCTTAATACACTCATGCGTTCCTAAAAAGGAAAGGAAAAGAAAAGATTTGTGAATAGAAAAAATATATATGCATCATTTCCCCATCGACACTGAGTAACTAGATCCCCACGATTGAAACCGTCGGGGCCTCGCATCAAAAGGTTTAGCTCGGGCGAGTGCATATGAATAAGGATTTTACATGATTTGAGTTAGTAGGTCCGATGGGTCCTTCTGGACATGGTGCCCTAAGGTTGTCTGATCTAGGAGTCATCGACCCAACACTCCTTACACAAACCAATTGCAAATCCCAAAAAAATATGTATATAAAAGAAAAAGAAAATTATATCGAGAGCATGAATAAACTTAGCAATATTAGGAATCAAGTAAGTTTGATGTGTTGTGAACGCCACTTTCTCGATCGACTGATATCCCATCATCTCGAACTTATCCATCCTTCGACCATTGCATAACTTAGATTCATATCCCTTTGATCTAAGGATGGGTTAGAGGAAATGTTTTGGGATTTGGGTATGGCCATTGCCTAGTATATTACTTGACGATTTGGGTTAGAGACGACGTCCTAGGATTGTATTCTTATCGACGAAAAGAGATCGAAGCATTTAAGTTTCTTGAATAAGAGATTTTGATTCGCCCATAAATATAAACTTGATTTTTGGACATTCTCGAAGTTTCATGACATCATCTGTGTGCTCGATTGCATGCTTCCAATCCACACACACACACACACACACACACACACACACACACACACACACACACACACACACACACACACACAGACACACTCACTCTCTCTCTCTCTCTCTCTCTCTCTCTCTCTCTCTATCTCTCTCTCTCTCTCTCGTTTTCCTTGAGGACACGGAAGAGTTTAGCTTGGGGATTTTGATGAGTGGTTGTTGTATTTACTTTTTACCCCCTTTTCATGCACATTTCACGTTGTTTCATTTGCCATTTTTATCTGTTTTCCCCGTTTTCGTTTCCATTTTGCTTTTATGGCTCATTTTGTGCTTTTCAGGAAATAAATATCAAATCGAGGCCATAAAACGTGAAAAAGGCGCAAAAAGGCGAAAGGAGTGGAAGCGGGAGCTTAAAGTATACAATAGGGGGAGAAAAAGAAGAAAATGTGACACACACGGCCGCGTCATTTCGACGCGGCCACCTTGTCACAACACCCAGCAATAGCCCAAGCTCAAATCCACGTGACCACATCAAGGTACTCCAAACGACCGCGTCATTCAGTAACCAAGCAGCCCAGTAATCAATTCCATGTGGCTGCGTGAACTTCATCCAAACGGACTCATCACTGAAGAAAAGGAATGAAGAATCTGCAATCGACGCGGTCGTGTGACGAAGATGACGCGGCTGCATATTTCTAAGAAGCTGAAGACCAAACGGTCGCATTACGTGACCGTTTCGAAGACAAAATGGTCATCGAACACGGATTCGATTCGACCGTATACTTATCAATACGATCGCGTCGTTGTAGCCATCAGAGCCCCATCTTATGCATCTAGACAACACATTTGCATCATTTTCAAAGCAGCCACGTCAAATTGATTTTCTAAGGCAAAACGTGGGTGCTGCCAGAGTTAGTTAGGGGTTATTTTGGACTTTTGGGACTGTATTTAAACCTTTATTCTCCACTTTGTCCAGGAGCTTTTTCTGAACACATTTTCAGAGCTTTTTGGGTTTGTAAGGATTATTTTCCCATTTAATTCAGTACTCTGTTGAGTATTGGTGTTTCATACCAATCTTATTTTGATGATGATCACAACATTATGTTGTTGCTAATGACTCTCATGTTTTAGTCTCTTAGTTTCATTCCTAGAATATCTTTCTTGGAGACTAATCACTTGGTGTAAGGATGGACATCAAGTGGAGAAGGGCCAAAGCTTGGACTCGAGAAGTGCCAAAGCTTGGAGATGATGGAGAGCAATCAAGGCATCAAGATTGAAAACTTAGACTCTATGGAAAGCAATGTAATCCATGTAATATTTACTTTATTGCTTTCTCTCTCTTTTGAGTCTAGGTTAATGTAATGCCTTGTTAGATGGTTTACTCATTCATGCATATGCATCTAATCATATAGTGAGCCTTAGGATTATCATAGAATCAAACCTAATAGGTTCACTTTGTCCAAAGACTCATTTGGAGTCTCTGGCTTTCCATCAGTCGCCTGCTGAGGGAAACACAGTCGACTGGGTGATTTTCAGTCGCCTGTAGATCCTTCTACAGTCGCATGATATGCACAGCTCAAGTCACATTTCAATTGACTCAAACTTGAGCTTTACACAAAGTCGACTACTGGTCAGTTTACAGTCGCCTGTATATTTACAGTCGCCTGTATATTGCTCATCAGTCGCCTGAGTAGCGTAAGTGCAATCTCTGCATCTCTCTGTCTTCTCTCCATCTTATGTTGCAGACGACTAATTAAGGTTTTACTATCGCTTGACTAATAGCCAGTCGACTGTATTATTGACATTAGTCGCCTGTGTGCTTATCTGGAGAAAGAGTGCAGCTCTCTGTTTCATTCCATCCCCTCCAGTAGTCGTCTGTTGAAGGATTAACAGGCGCTTGTCTTGTTTACAGTCGAATGTATCGACTTCATCAGTCGACTGTCCTGGCTCAGAATATAGCCGTTGGATATTTTCTAGCCGTTGATCAGTCGACTGTCTTTTGATCAACAGTCGACTGTTCCTGACGTTTTCGCCCAATTTCTAGCCGTTGCAGAATTGATTCTTTGGCTGTTTTCTTGGGTTTTGGGGCTTGATATATGGTTCCTATATATGAGTGTACTGCCATCTCTTATTCTTCTTGATGCTATTGAAAATATCAAGAGATCTATAAGCAACTCTCAAGCTATCTCATTTCCCTCTTTTGAGCATTCATTTCTTCTTCATGCATTGAAGTTCAGCTCAAGGGAAATCATCCAAGTGCTCTCAAGCATATCTCAACACTTGGAGATCCTCTTCCATGCTTTGCATCCATTCATGAGTAAGCATCTCAAGGCATAGGTAAGAGTATTTACTTTACTTGGTGTAATTGTTTTACTAATTCTCTTTGTGGGAATTAGTCTTTCGCTCTTTGTGGGAGTGTGTCTCTTGTGGGACTAGGATATTCTCTTAGTGGGAATAACTCTCTTTGTGGGAGTAACTCTCTTTGTGGGAGTTTAGTGTCCTAGTGTAGGGCAAACCCTAATTCTCTGAGTGGGAGTTAGTGATTCTATGTATGGGAGTATTGATCCTCGTGTAGGGTTGGTTGGGTCCTTGTGTATGGTATAAATCCTCTTTGTGGGGTATCTCCTTGTGAGATTTGTATTCACTTCTCTGTGTGGGAATATAGTGAATATTGGTATTGTTGGACGTACCCAAGTTTGGGGAACCAGGATAAAATCTTGTGTTTGCGTTTGGATTAATTGTGTCATTTAATTCCTCTTGCATTTATAATTCCGCATTTGCAAGTTTAATTTTAATTGAACAATTTTATTGTCATTACACTATTCACCCCTCATCTAGTGTGTGTTGTTAGTATTGCACGGGTAAGGCGATCCTTACAATTGGTATCGGAGCGAGGTTATAGCATACTGCAACCATGGTATTCAATACCTCATCCGTGTCTCATGAAGAAGGTCACTCAACCGTCCGACCCCCACTCTTCAACGGAACCAACTACCCAAGTTGGAAGATCAGAATGATGATCTACATGGAGGGTCAAGACCTATGGGACATCACGGAGGGGCCATTTGAGAAGCCCACTACTCCCGCGGCTTCAAGGACAAAGGCGGAGAAGGACTCGATCAAGTTCAATGCGAGGGCTATGAATGCATTACATTGCACCCTTTCAGCAAATGAGTTCAACCGCATCTCCATGTGCAAAACGGCCAACGATATTTGGCATACCTTGGAGATTTGTCATGAAGGGACTACGAAGGTAAAGAAATCTAAACAAACTGTGTTTAGATCTAAATATGAAATGTTTAAGATGCAGGAAGTGAAAGCATTTCAGAGATGTTCACAAGGTTCACTGATATCTTGAACGCTTTGGAGGGACTCGGGAAGACGATTTCCCAAGAGGATCGTATAGAGAAGATCCTTAACTCTCTCACACCTCGTTGGGAGTCAAAGGCCAACGGAATTTTGGAGTCTTATGACACGTCCAAATACACCATTGAGGAGTGCATTGGTAATCTCATGGCGTATGAAGTGAAGATTCAACACACGAAAGAGATTCAACCATCAAAGCCCGAGAAGCTGGAGAAGCAAAAGGGGGTCGCATTCCATGCCAAGGAGGAGCCAATCAAATGGAGGAAGAAAGTCCATCGAGAAGCTCCTAGTGAAGAAGATGAGCTAGATGATGCAAGTGGAGAAGAAATTGATGATCTTGCTGAACAATTCAAGGCATTCCTCAAGTGCAAGCAAGGTAAGTCTTTGTCAAAGTTTGCCTCCAATTCTAACAAGGTTCCTACTTATTATACTTGCAGTGGAAAAGGTCACTTGTCCACCGAATGCCCTTCCAAACCCAACAAAGAAACTTACAAGGGTAAAGGGAAGAAGCATTGGAAAGGAATGTCCAAGTCCAAAAATCACAAGAAGGGGTTATATTGACTTGTCGGGACCTTTGACACATCAAGCAACGAAGAAGAAGATTCAAAGGAGGATGCTCATGCGTGCTTTGTAGCCCTTGATGTTCCTACTCCAATCCCCTCCGGATTAAATGAAGAAGAGTTGGATGTGCAGCTCAACGCTTACAATTCCTATGAGGAATCGTGCCTCATGGCTATGGAGGAGAAGTCTTCATCACGCTTTAGCAAGGAAGACGTCGATGATGAGATTGAGGAGAAGATCTCATACGAGGAGATTGAACATCATTTCAGTATGGTTTCCAAAAACACTAGTAAGTGCATTAACTCTTACAATAAATTGAAAGCAAAATTAAGATTCCTAAGAGTAAGTTGCATGTACTAGAAATTGCTAGTGTAATCCATGATGAAAAGCATGCTTATGACACTAGTGAGAGAGAGACACTTTTCTCTCAAGTTAAGGAATTGAGCCTTACAAATGAAAAGCTTGTTGCTCAAAACCTTAGCTTAGATGATCACATTCAACAACTTACGTTGAAATGTGAAGAGGAATCCCGTAAGCTCATAAGCTTTGTGTATTCTAGGGATTCACTCCACGATTTGTTGGAAAAACAACATCCGGAAAATCATAGAGGATGTTTGGATTATATTCAAAATGTGGTGCCCAACCCCACCTCTAATTCCTCTTATGGTGCACATACAAGAAATATTACTAAAGCACCTAAGAAGAATCACCATGCTTTCTTGTATAACAATAACACCAACAAGAAGCATGTAGATCTCGAGGTAATGAGGAAGATTAATGAAGAGTCTTCATTTTTTGCTAAGAAGCAAAATCCTCATTCTTTGCATGCCAAGAAATTCATTTCTACACCGAAGCAAGCCACATCCATCCCTCTTGCAATGGCAAAACCATTGCATAGGAAATCCTTGAGATTATGTATTCCCACTAAGGTTAGTGTGCAAGAGAGGGATAACTACATCAACTCTTTAGTTAGGGATGTGATCACCTCGTGTGATTACGTTAGGAAATCAAACTCATCTTGGGTTTGGTTACCTAATATTTAGGTTCCTCACACATATGCATATTACATGGGTATTGTGTTTCAATGTTTATTTTAGATACCCATTGATTGTGTGTGTTTCATGATTTTGAAAATATTTTCAAACTTATTTTTTTCAGTAAAATGTGGACCTTGGGGTTATATTGACATGCATGTATTTTTGATCCATGTGTATGTCAATTGGGAGTTAATATGTTATATGTTTAAATTATTTTAAGACCTATTTTAACTCTCATTTTCGGGGTTGTTTGAGATCACTATTTACAATTGGTTATTTTTGGTCTCAAACCAAATCTCTTGTATATTGCCAACATGTTTCATGTTTTATTTGTTTTGGCAATATCTTTGTGTATCTTTGAAGCTTGATTTTTCCATATCTAATGCTTTGATACACTTTAGGCCCATGGCTCCATTATTTGTATATCAATTTGTAAAGAGGATTAATTTCAAAAAGTACTAATTTCCTCCTTTATAATTGGTATTAGATCCTAGAAGTCAAAAGTTGACCATTTCTATGATCTAGGAGGAGCATGGGATAGTGAATTGATACCCACTAATTTTTTCAATTTGATATCATACATCTCCTTATTTCTTGCATATTGTCACATCTTAATTAAGAGGACAAAGGGAGATATATTTTGATGTCCACCTTTTTGACGATGTCAAGTGACGTGCGTTTATATTTCATATATTCACGCACGTCTTCTTTTGTGTTTTTCCGCTATTTTCCGCCGTCTTGTATTCGTTTTCTCGTGTTTTCTTGTTTTCTTTCACTTTTCCGTGTTTTTTGTATTTTGTAGGAGTTTACCAGCGTAGGGGACATATAACGAAGATATCGTGAGTCCCCGGAGCAACGGGAGGAGTCACGCATGATCCAGGGGGTCAAACGACGAAGATATCATCTTTCAGCCCCTCACCCGACCGGTTGGTCACTTCCAACCGATCAGGTGATGCACGCGTGCACCACTCGGACACAAGCTGGAGCGGGTGGAAAGTCAACCGGTCGGTTTAGAGACCGGTTCAGACGTCCCAACTCTTTGGAATTTGATGCTGAATGCCAACCGATCGAGTGAACTTCACCCGATCAGTTCATCTGTAACCAATTCTCCGAAGCCAAAACACGGAGAGATCAACCGACCGGTTCACCCGACGGCACGAAGATCCAACCGGTCAGCTTCAACCCTCAACCGACCGTGCTGTATGACCGGGTGAAGTCCCATGCTGAGCTGTCGAAGAACGAAGCAAGTCACCCGATCGGTTGACTTTTCAACCGATTGGGTGATATCGTATTCTATATATAGGACCCCTAGGTTTTCTAGAAACAAGAGTTGTTATTTTTTGCTGTTTTTTCTCTCTCTTGACGGCTGTAATTTTTCAGATATTCGTAAGTTTTTCGATCTTTACCAAACTTTAATATAGTGTTATTAGCATTACTCTTACTGCTTTTCAATCGGTTGATCATGTTTTTAACGGTCGATTTTGATTTAGATCGCTTTTTAGTAAATATGTGTGAGTAGTTCCCAAATCTGGGATTTTGGTGGAAACCCCTTCGTGGGTTCTCCCCGATGCGTCCATAGGACTTGGAAATCGATAGGGATTAAGAATCTATCAGTTACGCGAGGTGTTTTATTGTCATCGGCGGGAAAAAGACCGCCTTTGACTGTTGGGCCAAGGGGGAATAAACTTGGCGGTTGACCCCTAGCCATAGCTCATGCCCTTAGCGTAGACGTCGAATCCTAGCACACGGGAGTGGTATGACAAGACGTTGGGAGTTATCGTTGCGAGCTTAGTGCTCCCGGAGTCAGTCACTGTTAATGGACATAGGAATGCCCACTGACCGAACCTGGAAAGTCCGGCGTATCATCCTGGGCACCGACCGGAATATCGGACCCATGGGACACTGGTACCACTCTTAGAGGCAACGTCTCACCATTAGACCCTAATTCCGATCGTTATCCTACCCGTAGGCCGTATCGGCGAGAATCGCACGATAGGGTGGAAACTGAAGTCCCGGGTTTCCATTCGTATTGTTTATCCCTCGCATTCCATTTTCATGACAACCCATCATCCGATTCGGGCTAGCTCCCCCATTGGGTGAATCCGATCCTTCTTGACACAAGCACAACCACGCCTCCCTGAGTTCGACCCCCAAGCCACACTACAACACAGTGCGCTTGCGGTTATAAATATTTAAATCTCACGCCCCCAATCATATATTGTGCACATCTGACGCGCGCAAATGTGGGCGACGTCAAGCTTTATGGCGCCGTTGCCGGAGAGGCAATGTGCTTGTTATTTTAGGATTTCCTGAACCCTTGATTCTAGCTCATATCCCCATCTCGTGATAAGTTTCTTATTCTTCTTTTTCCATTTCTACTTTATTTTCTTATTTTTATTTTTATTTTTTATTTTATCTGTTTCTTTCCCACTTTTCGCTTCACGGGTGTTTGTTGTTTTTAATGCGCAGGAGTTCAAGAAGTCTTGACGACTTGATTCCCATTGATCCGGAGATAAACGCCACCCTAAGGCGTCTTGCCGCAGAGAAGCGAAGAAGAGAAGAGCCAGAAACCATGGGGGAGAACACCCCACCTCACAAGTCCCTGCTGGAGTACTCGATGCCATCCATCGAGTCCACCTCCGCCATCCGTCCTCCTGCTATTACGGCGCAAAGCTTCGAGCTTAAGCCGTCTTTGGTGACGTGGATCCAGCAGGATCAATTCTCAGGGGCACCCATGGAGAGCCCCATCGAACATTTGGACACCTTCTTGTAGAAATGTGACACCTTCCGGATAAATGGTGTCACAACTGAGGCGATCCGTCTGAAGCTATTCCCCTTCTCTCTGCGAGATAAGGCCAAGCTGTGGCTTAGGGGGAAGGACCTGAACACATTCAACACCTGAGAGAAGCTTTCAAATGCTTTTCTGACGAATTTCTTTCCTCCGGGGAAGACCATGAAGCTGTGGAGTGAGATCTCCTCCTTCTCCCAGGCCAGCCACGAGTCCTTGCATGAAACTTGGACGAGATATAAGGAAATGCAGCGAAGATGCCCTCATGAGCTTCTGAAATGGCAGATAATTAATCTGTTCTACAACAGATTGAGGGATGACTTGAAATCTTCCATGGACGCCACGGCTGTAGGGTCCTTTATGTCAAGAAGTGAAGAAGATGCTGGAAAACATGGCATCGAACAATGAGCGGTGGTGCGATGAGCATGCAACACCAAGATCTGGGGGAATCCATAGGGTCGAGGACGTCGACCGATTATCCAGCAAGTTTGACTTGCTGTCAACCCAGATCTCTGCTTTGATGGTAGGCGCCGGCGGCGTTGGAGCACAACAGATTGCTACGGTGGAATCCGAAGTCATGGGGGATTTCGAGGGAGGTGACATTTCACCCCGGTGGACCAGGCGAGCACGTTATTTTACAATCCTATGGGGAATGCGCCTTTTCCACCACGAACCAACTCCAATCCGGCCTATTCTCTGAACAACCGGAACCACCCCAACCTTAGCTACCGGACACCGTATCAGCAGCAGCAGCAGCAGCAGCTAGTATATCCACTGCCTCAGCAGCAGCAACAATAGATATATCAGCCAGCTAGGCCTCAGCAGCAGCAACCTCTACATCAATATCAGCAATATGCTCCCAGAAATCAGCAACCTGTTCCTCAGCAGCAGCAATATGGCCAACAGAGGGCCATCTCTCCGGTTGAGTCCCTTTTGACTCAATATATCATCAACTAGGAGAAGATAAATTTGAAGCTGGAAATGGGACACCGGGCTCTCACAGACCAACTAACCCAGCTGGGGTTACAAGTGGCGAACCTTTCAAGGTCGCAAAACTTATTGCCGCCACAACCTGAGGTGAAACTGAGGGGAGCAAATCAGACCTTGGCACTCACGCACGAGCATGCAAATGTGTCTGCTATCGTCTTGAGGAGCGAAACACAAATCCCCACAAGAGTGCCCCCAAAGGAACCGGAAGCACCATTGGTCGTGGAGCGACCGATTAAAAAATTGAATGACACCGGTGCTTCGTCGCCAAAGCCAACAACTCCAGAGGGAGTTCCTGAAGAGGAGAAGAAAAAGGATGAGGAAGGGAACCTCAGAGTATTCAAGCCCGTTGTGCCTTTTCCACAATGGTTAGCCCAAGCCAAGATAGACGAGAAGTATGGCAAATTCTTTGCCATGGTCAAGGATCTAAGCTTGCAAATCCTCTTCCTTGAAGCTATAGAGACCGTACCATCCTACGCGAAATTCCTCAAAGATTTGGTGACAAAGGGTTCTAGAAAGGAGAAGGTCGTTCTGACGGCAGAATGTAGTGCTCTTATCCAGCTAGCAAATCCTCATAAGCTTCAAGACCAGGGGAGCTTCTCTATCCCTTGCGCGATCGGGGAGGTAAAGATACATCGTGTACTCATCGATCTTGGAAAGAGTGTCAGTTTGATGCCCTTGTCGCTGTATAAGAGGATAGGAATGGGCGACTTGGAGCCCACCGGAATGACCCTACAGCTTGCAGACCATTCGGTAAAGTATCCTGTGGGGGTTGTAAATGACCTCCCTGTCAATGTTAGAGGGGTGCATGTGCCTGTGGACTTCGTTGTCATGGACATGCCTGAAGATGCACACACCCCCATCATTCTTGGACGGCCTTTTATGGCCACTACCGGTGTTCTGATAGATGTGAAGAATGGGAATCTTTCCCTGAACGTCGGCAGCGAAAAAGTCGAGTTTGACTTGGGGTTGTCAATGAAGCACCCCGATCCCTCGGATGATCCAAGATGCAACGTGCTGGAGTTAGAAACAGAGAGAGCTGTGGAGGAAAGCTCCTGGGAAATTCTTTCAATAAATCCCCCGATAGCTTAGGGGACTCAGAAGAACCAGTCGGCCCGAAGAAGAATGATGTTGCTGGGATAACGGTGCGGCACACACGATCCCTCCCGGATTCCCAAAGGCTCCTCCTATGAGGAGAAAAGGCAAAGAGCCCATGGGGCTCACCGGGGATGAGGTCCGGATCCTTAAACGAGTGGCGGTGGACGCCAATATGAGGGAGAAGCCCCCGGACCCCGTCAACAAAGGGAGAGTCGTCGAACAAGTTTTCTTGTCGCCACCGACTACACCAAAAACTACCAGCTCTGAAGCTGAAGCGATGCCAGACTTTGGGCATCACCCGTATCGCCCACCTTGAACATCATCTGCGGGCGTCGAGCTAACGACGTTAAACAAAAGCGCTTCATGGGAGGCATCCCATGCTCTAAACCTTTATTTCCAATTTTTAGGACTATTTTTAACTTTATTTTATCTATTTTAATAAATAAATCTAGCTGCAAGAACTTCCGTTGAGGGACTTAGGCAATTTGTGCACTTTTGCAGAAAACAAGGCCACAACCGATCGGTTGATAACTCAACCGATCGGTTGGGATGTATCAGCTGATGGCCGTATCAGTCACTCAACGAAACGATCGGGTGAAGATATGCGAGACCGGTTGGCAGATTGGGTGAACTGGGGCTGAAGTCACGGGAAATTTTCAGATTTTGTCAACCGATCGGGTGATGAGAAGCATGACCGGTTGATTGACCGGGTGAACAACACCAAACTCTCGGAAAAGTGTGAGGCGACCACCCGATCGGTTGAATTCTCAACCGATCGGGTCGCCTGTAACCTCTTTTCGGCTGAAATCTCGACCCATAAGTCAATCGATCGGGTGACAACTCACCCGATCGGTTCGACTTAAACCCTATAAAAAGCCCCCGCCCCGACCGTTCATTTTCTTGCCCGATCTCGACTCTCCTACCGTCGTTTCATCTTCCCCGCTCTCCCAACGGCCGGAAAACCCTCTCCCACGACCTCCACTCCCCCTCTAGCCTCTCTCTCCACCTACCCCTTCCATCTCTCCATCATTCTCTCTCTCTCTCTCTCTCTCTCTCTCTCTCTCTCTCTCTCTCTCCCCCCCCCATTCGCCTCCTCAAGCCCTAATTCCACGATCTCCCCCTGTTTTCGAATTTTCACTGAAGAGAAGTGCCGCGGCTCCACACTCCGTCCGATTGCACGGTGTTGGGGTCAACTTCAAGCAAGGAACTCCAATATCTGCTGGGTAACTTCGCTCCACTCCTCAAATTTTACTTTTTACCCTAGAATTTCTACTTGCTTGATTGTTTGTGTGTGCGTGCTTTTATCATATTCTACATTCATTTGCATCACACTCACGCACCCACTATGGCCCGGGAACGAGATAAGGGGAAGGGTATCCTGCGGGAGGAGGAACTGTCTCAAAAGAGACGCAAACAAACACGTCCTCCTCCCGATACACCACGTGCACTATCACTAGCCCCTCCCCCACCTGTTATCCCCCCTGAGGACCCAATGATGGGCCCGCATGGGTATCGATTTAGGAACCAAGAGCATAAGGACTTCTACGTTAGGCATGATGCTCGGGGGCATCTGTCGACCAAATTCACCCACACCCAATCGCTTATCAATCTCGGTGTCTTCACCGAGGTCGAGACTCTTTTCGCGAACTTAGGATGGTTAGCCTTCCTAAATGCCATCGCAGTGTCTTACCCGCCCCTCACACTAGAATTTCTTTCCTCACTCATTTGTGAGTCGGGGTCGACCGTCATTTTTCGGGTGCATAACAAAACCATCCGCACCAACCTGAACACGATCAATAATATATTTGGTTTCCCCATCCTTTGGGACGACGCTATCCGACACTATGGGTATCCACCCGAATTTGACGTCGATCAGTTTTGGTTCCGCCTCACCCTACTATGTCGCTATCCCCGAGGTAAGGCCAAGGCCTCCTCAATCATCCATCCTATATTCAGTCTGGCCCATCGGATCATATCCTCCGCATTTTTCCCAGGGATGAGTCAGGCACCGTGACCATCCATGATCTTTACATTCTATGGGCCATGACTTTCCCTTTCGTTCGAGACGATGATGGGATTAGCTTTAGGGCCCCCACTGTCCCCGTCCATGCCGGCGACTGGCTTATTTACAAGCTCCTTGAGATTAGTCGGGCCAGCAAGGGCAAGCTTTGTTGTGGGGGAATAATCACTATCATTGCTTCTTTTCCCCAATTTAATATCCCCATCCCCCGAGGTCTTCCCACTGCCGCAGGACCCTCACGTTTAGATCTTGATGTCCTGCGGCATATTCATATGATTAAGCCCCGCCCTAATCGTCGTTTTGATTTCAACTACGGCCACCCCCCAGCCCCCTACACCATTCTCCCCAACCCCGCTTGCATGACTATAGCTTTAGTGGGAGATTGGACTTTTTCGCCCGATCCCGAGTTCCTAGCTGGGTTGTGCCTTCCTTTATTTCCCCAGGACGCACGCAGACCACCTTTCCCTGCCGCCCGCTTAGGCAAGCAGGATATCCCTACGTCCCGGGGAGACATCGGCGCTGGCCCTAGTCACACCACCCGTGCTCCTGGCCCTATCACTGCTGAGGATCTTTCAGAGGCCATCTTCGGCCTTGTGTCCAGTGTCGGCATGACCACTGCCACCGGCACTACTTCCACATCATTCCCCGGCACCACTTCCGCTTCACGTCAGTCCACTTATTTTGGTCGCCGCCAGACCTCAGCTCGTCTTGGTCTCGAGGCCGAGATCGCTGCTCTCCGTGCTATTGCCACGTCCTCTGTCCCCTCGGACCCATCACCGCCTCCTTTCTCACTCACCCATGTTTCCTCTCTCTTGAGAGGAACGTGGCCACCATCCTCCATCTCCTCACTCACACTTTCGGACCACCTCCACCTACCCCAAACCCATCAACAACTCCTTCACCATCTTGACGATCGTCTCCTCCACCATCTCCACCATCCCACCCATCCCCACCTCCTTCACCCCCACCTAGGCGATCATCTCCCCCTCCCACATCTATTCCCATC
>CM061132.1:136792967-136810504 GCA_030789695.1 Scilla litardierei | reverse complement strand
GTTAAATATGTAATATTGAACCCGAATCAACGGCCGTCGCATTCAGGGGAGGACCCAGAGGACGCTCATCATCGGGAGGGAGAGGGACGCCGAAACAACGGAAAACGAGGGTCAATAGGCACATATATGGGATGTGAGCAGATTTGGTGGACTTTCGGATGCATTCAAAAGAGTCCATCTTATCTAGTATAATACGAGCCCAATTGATCTCGCTCCCCATGAAAAGAGCGTAGATCAGCTTGAGGAACGGCTGGGATGGCAAGCTAGAGGAGCCGTACTTCGGAAGGAGGCACGACTTCAGGATAAGATTCAAGACCCAAGCATTCGGCTTAAAAGATTTTGAGGGAATGCCAATCATGGCGGGAGGGATGACATAGAACATCTCAGAAAGCATCGCCTGGTCAAGATCGTGGATATTATCCATAGAGACATCAGCAGGGAGCAGTCCAGAGGATGAGACACCTATCAACTCCCCTAAGATCTCTGCCATGAGGACAATAGGTGTCCCCAAGACAGTGGTCTCAATGGAGTGGGTATCGTCATACTCACCCCGAACTCTATTTGATAGAATAATTTGACGAGTCGGGGGTACGGGTGAGGGTTCTCCTTGGGGTCATGGCGAAGATAATCTATAAGGCCGCTATATGAAAGAAGATCGGCGAGATGTGGAAAATTGGAGAACTGAACAAAGTGCTCCAATATCAATGGACAGTGCTCGATACGATTGTATGCCGCGAGACACATCAGGTCATTGCGACATAACAAAATATCGACACCACCCAAAGGCATGGGAGCCTTCCCCTTAGACGGACGAGAGCTAGATCGTGGAGGAGGAGTAGGAGCCCTAGCGGTAGGCTCAAACTCAGGGATATACTCGTCGTCAGATTCAGAATCACCGGGAGGAGTGGGAGCACGAAAGGGGCATGGAGTCAAAATTTTCTTCTTATGCTGTGGCTTGGGTTGAGATGTGGCTCTAGGCTTGGTAACGGTAGTTCTCTTCTTCTTAAGAGGAGGCGAAGAAGAAGAGGGACGAGTGGTCTTGGCTCGACGTTTTGGTTGAGGAGGGTCCGTATGAGGAGACTCGACGGTCATGGGAGACAGACTAGATGGACAGATAGGGAGACGTGTCTTCGCCATACTCGAGACGAGACAGCGCAAACCAACGCACGAGATCGGCACAAAATCGAGCGAAGAAACCCTAATACAACCCCTAAATCGACGGAAAACAAAGACCTAAAATGAAACCCTAAAACGCAGAGAAAGTGATACCTAGGTCGACTGGAGGTAGGAGATGGCCGGAAATGGCCGGAAAACGTGACACACGGTGGAGGGAGACGAACGGACGAGGGGGTTTAGGGTTTGAGAGTGAACACGCACCGATTAGAATGAATTTTAATCGGTGCGGGGGAGAGTTTAATTCGATCGAGAATGCCAAAAGACACAGCTGCCCCTGTGCAATTAGTCGGTCTTAGTTCAAGTGCTGACCGACTAGAATCCAATCTAGTCGATCGGCCAATGAGCTTAGACCGACTAACTGCAAACAGTAACAGATAGTCAAAAAATGGCATGAGTTAGTCGGTCTGAGTTCATTCACTGACCGACTAGAACTTGGATCGACTAAGAGAGTCCAAAAATTTGAAATTAAGAAAATTTGAGTTCTCTCCTAAGCACACTTGGACGAAACATCGAAATACTCTCACACATCATTATACTACCCCATAAAACATCGAAAAATATAAATACGATGTTCATGAACAATTTTAGCATAAATTCCGAAAATTCAACCAAAAATCCAGAAAATCCCAACAAATCTACCATGAGCATAAATAAAAGAAATTTATTATCATGCAAGATTATTGAAAATATGAATCCTAAATCTCAGATTCACCCATAATCCCCAATTCTCGACGTAACCGCACAAAGGAGTCTTCCTTGAGTGGTTTCGTGAAAATATCGACGATTTGCTTCTGGGTTTCAACGTACACTAAAATGATGTCCTTTTTAGCAACATGATCATCTAGGAAATGGTGACGGACATCTATGTGTTTAGAACGGGAATGGTGTACCGGATTCTTAGAGAGACATATTGCACTTTGGTTGTCCACCATGATAGGGCAAGTATCACAGTTTATACCAAAGTTTTTAAGAGTGTGTCTCATCCAAAGAACCTGAGCACACACAGCACCGGCGGCAATATATTCCGCCTCGGTGGTTGAAAGTGATACGAAATTCTGCTTCTTGGAAAACCAAGAGACAAGACAATTTCCTATAAAATGGCAAGTGCCACTAGTACTTTTCCTGTCGGATTTGCATCACGCATAATCTGCGTCACTATATGAGATTAACTCATATGTGCTAGACTTTGGATAATATAATCCGTAGTCGAGGGTGTAACTTAGTTAACGGAAAATACGTTTTACCGCTATCAAGTGAGATTCCTTAGGTTGAGATTGATAACGAGCACATACACATACATCAAACATAATATCGGGCCGACTGGCAGTAAGATAAAATAAACTACCTATCATACCTCGATATAGATGAATGTCTACATCTTTGCCGCCCGAATCTTTATCAAGATGTGTAGTAGTGCTCATTGGAGTCTTCTTGCCAGAAGCATTCTCCATTCTAAATTGCTTTAGCAACTCCACCGTGTACTTGGTTTAGTCGATGAAGATTGCATCGTTCATTTGGAGAATTTGGAGACCTAAGAAACATTTGAGCTCACCCATGTGGCTCATCTCAAATTGATCCTTCATAACATTAGAAAACTCTTTGCAAAGAGTGAAGTTAGTAGCACCAAAAATGATATCATCAACATAAATTTGAACTAAAATAATATCATTATTCGAATACTTAACAAATAATGTAGAATCAACTTCACCCATTTTCAAACCCAAATCCAAAAGAAAATTCTTTAGGCGGTCATACCAAGCTCGAGGAACTTGTCTCAAACCATAAAGTACTTTCTTAAGTTTGAAAACATGATTTGGAAAATTTTCATTTATCAAACCCGGAGGTTGAGAAACATAAACTTCCTCAACAACATCTCCGTTTAAAAACGCACTTTTTACATCCATGTGAAAGAGTTTAAAATCTTTATGGCATGCAAAAGATAACAATAACCTAATAGATTCTAATCTAGCTATCGGAGCAAAGGATTCTTCGAAATATATACCTTCCTCTTGTCGGTAGCCTTGAGCTACTAACCGAGCTTTGTTCCGGACGACGATTTGGTTCTCGTCGGTCTTGCTCTTGAAAATCCACTTCGTTCCTATAACGGTGTGGTTCTTCGAAGGCAATGGAACAAGCTCCCAAACCTCATTCCTCTCAAATTGAATGAGTTCTTCCTCCATGGCTAGGATCCAAGCACTATCTTCGCACGCTTCGTTAATATTCTTTGGCTCAATTGAGGAGGCAAAGGCACAATGAGCGAAGTAGTTGACTTGAGATCTCGTCTTGACACTATCAAGTATGTTGCCAATGACTTGCTCATGGGGGTGGTCACGAACTGTATGAAGCCGTTTGTGAATTCCTTGATCACTAGGAACATTCTCAAAAGCATCATCAGTAGGGTTATTATCAATAGAATCAATAGAATTAGAATTACCAAGAGAATCAGGTAAAACATCCATGGAGTCATCATCATTAGTAATTCTAGACGAGATAAAAATTTCATTGAATGAAACATGAAGTGATTCCTCAATCGTTGTGGTTCGTTTGTTGTATATCTGGTAGGCTTTGCTACGGGAGGAATATCCAACAAATATCCCCTCATCGGAACTTGGATCAAATTTGTCCAAACTACCATACGTGTTTTTAATAAAACATTTTGCGCCAAAAACTCGAAAATGTTTAACTTGAGGCAATCTACCAAATAACAATTCATAACAAGTTTGTTTGGTGCCGACCTCAAAATTATTCTATTAAACACATAGCAAGCGGTATGTACCACTTCCGCCCAAAATTGATGGCCAAGTTGGCTATCATCAAGCATAGTGCGAGCACATTCCACTAGCGTCCTATTCTTCCTCTCAACAACACCATTTTGAGGGGGTGCGCGAGGGAAAGAAAAGGTGTGAGTAATACCGACTTCATCACAAAAATTTGAGAAAGACTCATTCTCAAATTCCCCTCCATGATCACTACGAATAGTGACAATGGTGGTTCCAATGAGATTTTGTACTTTCTTAACAAATATTGTGAAATTTTCAAAAGCATCATTTTTATTACTTAATGAAAATACCCAAGTAAATCTAGAAAAGTCATCAACGAGGACAAGTCCATATCGAGCATTCCCTAATAAAGCAACTCTAGTTGGCCCAAAAAGATCTAGATGTAAAAGCTCTAGAGGCCGCTTAGATGAAATACTTTTCTTAGCTTTAAATGACGATGTTGGAAGCTTACCTCGTTGACACGAGTCACAAAATCTTTTCTTTTGAAAGACAAGCTTAGGAAATCCTTTAATAGAATTTAACTTGGAAAGTTTGAAAAGTGTTCCAAAGTTTACATGACCAAAATGTCGATGCCATAAGTGTTGTTCACTTGTGTTGGCAATGAGACATTGTTCATGTGACTTGGGGATATCTAGGATATATATATCCTTATGGCGTGTGCCAGAAAATAACAAATCATTATTATCTTTTCTTAAAATATGACACATTCCTTTCGCAAAGCTAACTTTGTAACCTTTGTCAGAAAGTTGGCTTATTGAAATAAGATTGTGATTTAATCCTTTAACAAGGTAAACATCACTTATTAGTGATTTAGAAGGATTACCAACTTTACCAACACCAATGATGGTTCCGCTCTCGTTGCCTCCAAAGACTACTCGGTTCCCATTTGCGATGGGCACCACTCCGGAGAGCAATTGAGCTTCACCCGTCATGTGTTTTGAACACCCGCTATCGAGTATCCAATTATTCTTGGAGCTAAATTTGGATTTGTTGCTCAGTTTCTTTTTCTTGAGTACCTAAAGATAGAAATATCATTCCATGGTACCTAAGGTTATTGGGTCCTAAAAGATTAGACCTTTGGAAGCCAAGTCCAATTGGACTTGGACTTCCCCACATAATCATCATTATACACGACATTCATAAAATACGAATTCATATATGCTTGTTTCTCATGCATGTTAGTGTCCTTCAGGCCCCAAATAGTGAATATTTTGGGAGCCCTATTCCTATTGGGAGCATGCATACGTTGTTTATTTTTACGTGACGCATGTCATGGATATGCATATGGCACATGATGAAATGGTGGTGACATCATATGAAATGGTGCATGATGGTAATTGTTCATATGATATTGATGTGGATGAACATATGCATGTGGAGGAATACGTGCGTGAGAGTGTCTCACTTGGTGTGCACGTGCTCGTGGACGTGAAGCATAAAAATTATCATAATTGTGAACCGGTGGAGTAGGATGTGTGTTCCTACGTGGCATAGTATTGGTGTACATAAATGCATGACCCTTCTTTGGAGGTCCACCCAAAGTGGGTTTCTTTCCAAACGAGGGTGTGTACGAAGTGGAAGCACCATTGGTAGAAGAACTACCAATAGAGTGTTAGCTCCCATTCGTTGAGGCATCAGAAGTTGGCCTAACAAAGGTGGTAGACGATTTGGATGAATTTCCCATCTTATACCCCAAGCCAATGTGGTGATTGGTAGGAAGTAAGTCATTTAGGATATTATCCAAATGGTCCTTACCTTTATTGAATTTATTAATTCGGCCTAATGTGCACTCATACTTCTCGGTGAGAGAATGCATAGAAGCATCCAACGTGGACACTTGCGATGTGAGTACACAAACACGAGATTTGAGATTCTCATTCTCAATACTCAAAGTTAAGTTTCGAGAAATCAAATCCGCCATCTCGCGTTCATCCGAGTTCTCAATATGAACATGCTCAAGTTGAGATTTGAGATTTACAATCTCATTTCTCAAGTCTTCAACAACGGTGTCGTTGTTGATGACGGTAGGCTTAGGTGAGGTTTGGAGACTAGCTAGCTCATCTTTAGTCTTAGTATATCTATTAACCAATTTAGAATACTTAGACCATATTTGCTTGTTAGCTAACCTATGGTCATCCATAGTTACCTCATCGCCTTCATCCTCGCTTTCATCGGAGGAAGACTCTTGATCATGTTCCTCTCTAGTCATGAAGCACATGTGTGCTTGCTCCACTTGTTCATCATCCGACTCTCCACTTAAGGAGTCCTCATCGGATTTGGTGAATGTACCGACAAGCCCTTTCTTGTACCCTTTCTTGTACTTCTTTGACTTGTCAAACTTTGGTGCCTTCCACTTCTCCTTGTGTTTGTTTTGAGGACAATCCGCTTTCATATGTCCTGGCTTGTTGCATTTAAAACACAAAGGAGCGGAGGCATTAGAAGGACTAAATTTAGATTTGTTCTTGAAATTACCTTTCCGGAAGAATCGGTTGAACTTCTTTGCCATGAGGGCAAGAGATTCAATGTCCAACCCGTCTTCCAATTCTTCATCATCGGTAGAAGTAGATGGAGCGGCCTTGAACGCAATCGCCTTTTTCTTTGGCTCGTCTTGCTTCAAGTAAGACTTCATCTTGTCTTGCATCGTTATTTTGCTATCCTTGCGTACCTCATAAGACATCAAGGTACCCATTAGTTGAACGACGGTATATTTATTCATATCGTTACTTTCCTCAATGGCGAAGGTACGCTTTTCCCAACAAAAAGGAAGTCCGTCAATGATCTTTGAGACTTTCTCCTTTTGGGTGTAGGTCTTTTCAAGAGCCTCCAACTCGTTGGTAATGTCAACGAAGCGAGCATAGTACTCCTTCATCTTCTCACCCTGTTGCATATGAAATAACTCGTAATCTTTATTAACAACGGTGAGTTTGGAGTCTCTTACCCTACTCGTTCCTTCATGCAAGATGAGGAGTGAGTTCCAGATTTGATATGCACTCTTACATGTGCATATCTTGTTGAAGTCTTCGGGCTCCAAAGCGCATTGCAAGGCATTCATTGCCTTGGCATTGGTTACCTCTGCGGTGACCTCCGCGGTAGTCCACTTCGCGAAATCTTCTTCGGCAGGCTCGACATACTCCATCATCGTAGCTCTCCATAGTGAGGTGCTCCGGAGGAACGTTTCCATCCGGTATTTCCAGTACCCGTAATTGGTACCGTTGAAGAAAGGAGGCCTAGTTGAGTAGTGTCCTTCCATCATCGAAGAAGCTCCTTCACGGTTCCTGAAGATGCTATAGTCTGAAGGTGGACGTACGTTTTTGTTATCGTTGGTAGACTTAGCTATGAACTTGGCTCTGATACCAAATGTAATGCCCTGATAGCTACTGCACAAGTACTAGAGGGGGGTGAATAGTACTTTAAAATAATTAAGAAGATAATTCCTAATTACATTGCAAACTCAACCAACAATGCGGAAAAGAAAATGTGACAACAATAAAATACAATCGCAAACAGACGATATAACCGGTTCGGATCCACCCAAGTCTCCCCGACTTGTTCCCGATGATCCTACGTCCCAAACACATGGATCCCCTCCGGCAACTTGAGTTAGAAATCACTAACCCAAGTTTTGCACTATGAAATTCTTGTAGAAAACCTCTACAAGATCAAATCATACACAAAAGAGAATGTGACTCCCTCAAACCAGGATCACACACAACTCTCACAACCGAGAGTAAAACTTGCAATATCAAAGTAAATGAAATACAAAATGCTTACCAACAAAATCCTATGCCTTGAGTAAACTTACGATATTAGGGCAAGGATGATTTTGAGGAAGAAGAAGGCACCAAACCCTAGCTCCAATAAGTTGACCAGCAATAGAAGCCTAGGGAGGAGTTGGTGATCTTGAATCAAGCTCTTGGCTTGAAAGGCTCACAATCAATGAATCTCTCTTGAGGAATAAGAGTGAGGGAGAGATTCTTATGAGAAATGAAAGCTTGGAAAATAAAATAAATGCTTCTACTTGATTCTCTAAAATCTCAATAATGACAGCCTTGAATGCTATGAAGAAGCATCTCAAGATTATATAGGATAGAGAAGAGAGAGAGAGAGAGAGAGAGAGAGAGAGAGAGAGAGAAAATTCGTGCATTTAATGCTCCAACGGATCTATTTCTGAAGCAGTCTAATCGATCTAAGAAGGATCACTGACTGACTAGATTCACAACTAGTCGGTCGGTGATTCAACATGGACCGACTAACTAGTTCACAGCCAATAAAGTGAATTCAAGGAGTTAGAACTAGTCGGTCTAAGAAGACTTGCCAACCGACTAGTTTGACAACTAGTCGGTCGGTGAGTGTTCTTTGACCGACTAAGAGTTGAAATAGAATAGGTTGAATTCAAGTAGAGCTAGTCAGTCTAAAAACAAATTCCAACCGTCTAGTTTCACAACTAGTCGGTCGATGAATGCTCTTGGACCGACTAACTGAAAACAGTAGCTCAGGCTGAGAAATGAAGTCTTAACTAGTCAGTCTAAGAAGGATTCCAAACCGACTAGTTTGACAACTAGTCGGTCGGTGAACCTTCTTGGACCGACTAATTGGTCAACAGTGAAGATGCTGAAATTAGCAAGGAGATCTAGTCGGTTCAAGAAGGATTACTGACCGACTAGATTGTCATCTAGTCGGTTGGTTATTCTTCTTGAGCCAACTAAGATGCACAAGAAGCCGCGAAATGAAGCGTGAAGCTTCAGGAAAGTTTCTATGGGCTTCTAAGATAATCCTAGCTCTAAGATATGAGCGTTATGAAGATAATAATGTAAGACCTACTCAAGGCTTAACATTCTACGAAAAGAAGCAAGAAGACAATAAATAAAACTTGACGAACCGTCTTCAAAAGCTTTAATCCGAATCTCTTGACTTCAATAATGCTCCTAGAGCTTCAACAAAGCTTCAAGCACACGATCACGTGCTTTGAGAAGTCTTGAGACGTTTCTTTTGATGTTCATAGAACTTTGGCGACGATCTCCATAATTGCACTCACAAAGAGTTAGTTCACGATATTTATGTTTGTTCATCATCAAAACCAAATCCGGAGAATCAATACTCAACATATGATGCTCACGCAATTTGGATGGCTCTCTAGGTAATCAGTTTGACCTGCCCTCGTTGTATAGTACGAGGTTTACGAAGACTAAAATGATCGTCAACGCGACAGCTTCGCATGTTGCACAGCCCAAATGTTCTCCATCGTGATCCATCTAAACCGTATTTGTAACAAACATAATACCATGCATAAGGTGATAAATACTTCTGATATTATATAAATATTAGAGCATTTAAAATAGATAACAAGCTATCACATTTGGTATATGGCACTACGTACTCAAACATCTCCCAATCCAAGTATATAATATTATGAACCGTAAAAAAATATTAAAAGGTATAACAACTTAAAAATGGTTGCATCTTCCTACTCAACACCAAGTACATTGATGAAAAATATAATAGCCCTCCGGTAATAATTTTATCATTTTCCATATTGTTGGCACGATGGTTGCTCCTTCATCAACACATTTACTTATAAGAATTACTTTTTAATTCTTCCCAATCCTATAAACCAAAGGTTCAATGTGCTTATTGAAAACGATTTTCAAATCTTACACCATCAATCTTATATCCTCGTATGCATAATCACAATGATCATCAATATGTTGACTAAAGGAACCTTCCAGCCTGTGTATACTCTACAAATACGGAAATCATACGTCATGCAATTATTATGTGTCATCATTAGGCTAAAAAGGGAAACTTTTTATCATTCATTTCAGATGTTACGAACATTCCGCATATAAGAAAATAACATTTCATTGCATGATAAAGCAACCATCAATGCCATGCCATGCCATGCATGAATCCTCATCATATTTTCCTCAGGAAAAACCGACATCATGTTAACATTGTTGGTTTCTTGAATACTATCAAGCGTAACTTAACAATGAACCCTCATTTTCCTTATGTATTTAGCATCATTGGGCAATATTATTTCTGTATCCGACTGCCTCTAAAGGTTTCAGCTTGCATGAAATGGTGTTTAGTGCTAAATCATGCAAAGAAAATATTATCAGCCGTTAAACCACATTTTCAGCCCACTATTGTCAAAACAAACACCCAGCTTCACAAATTTTGCAATTTCAGCGAAAATTTTTTGCCTTTTCAGCGCGATGCTACTTGTTTATGCTCCATCACCCATACACCATAGGTAAATAATATCAGAAATTATACCTCCCAGAAGATGGTTGCAGAAATTTTTCAGTTTTAAACTCCCCTCGCCGACACGAAGCTGCTGTGGACTCTCCCGATGATCCGCGTAACAGTGGATCAAATTCGACAACCCACAACAGCTCCAGCAACCATACACATCATGGAGGAGAAAGAAAGATAGGATTTTTCGCAAATATGTCACATAATTTGCCAAAATATTACGCAATGAACACGAACTACGCAATATTTAACTCAATATCAGCTCCAAACCCCCAATCCAAGCTCGGATCTTTCCCTTCAAGCTGCCTTGGGCACTCCCAAAGCTCCCTCAGACGTGGATCTCTTCGGCAACCCAAAAAGGCGAGAGCTTGCAAATGTAGGGACGACGTGGATGAATTTTTTTAGGGTTTTCGGAAGAAGCAAACGCATCAGCGAGGATGAAGATGGAGCAAAGGCAGCAGCGGGGCAAGGAGCGAGAGGTGATCACACATGAGATGGCCCCACACGAGGAAGGATTCTCGTGTAATCATCAGAAATTGCGGAAGAAATAAAGAGGGAATCGCATTCCGTCTGACACCCTCCAGCGCGGATGCCTCCCCCAGTTTTCCCAAATCGCAAAAGAACAGACGTGTTGAAAGTAAATGAGGATTCTGCGTCTACAGTAGATGAATAGTGCAAAAAACCAAGAATCTCGTCCACATTTTGACAAAACAACAGGGCCTAAACAAAATTATGTCTTGGGAAATCAATCCGCCCACTTTATATATTGGGAGAACAAACCGCACCTCTCAAAACAAACTCCATGTGACTCAAAAAAATGTGAATTTTAAAAACAATTAAGGGGAACAAACACTTTTATCAAAACAAATTTTGGGGGGAAGTTTAAACCACTCACTTTTCTGGGGACACTAAAAAAATTCTCACGCATCCAAAGTTCGCCGATGCACTGGGATGCGGGAGAATTTGGATGCGTGTGTAATCAAGTTATTCTAAAAAAATTCTCACGCAAAGAGAAGCTTCATTTCGATTTCTACGAGGAGCTGCTAGGGCCTTATGCTACATCGAAATTCTTCAACACTGCACAAAACTATGATCAAAGCTGAGGAGTATCAAAACTAAGATAAAAAAGGCTTCGACAACAGGCATTAGCCCTTGAATCGGACCTGAAGAAGTTGTAGTCCGTCGTTGATTCAGCGATCAGAAGAGGCACCATCGATCTGAATGGAACGAACAAAAAAGGCTTCGACAACGGTCACTCGCCCTTGAATCGAACGTGATGAAGTTGTAGTCCGCCGTTGATTTACCGATCAGAAGAGGCACCATCGATCTGAAGAACGCTGAAAAGGTTCGATTTTTAATGGAGATCTCAATGAGGAAAATGATTTACTCGATCTCCTTTCCCAATTAAATCTCCATGTTTTGAATTTACATGTTCAGAAAAGGGTTTTCACTAATTCTTTTTGGGTTTAACAGCCATGTACCTGGGAATTGATTTTTTGATACGAAATAGAAAGTAATACATTTTTTGATATGTGCTGGGATTGATTTTTTTGATACGAAGTAGAAAGTAATAAATTTTTTAATTATTAACAAAAATTCTGGGATTGTATTCTCCCATAGAACATAATCATACATGCTGGTGAAGCATCTCTCTGCAATCCATCATCCCTCTGAAAAAACTAAAACAAGAAAAGGAGCATCAAGTTCGTAAATATACACATCAATTGCCTTGAAATGTGGAGTCTCATGATTCTAAAGAAGTTATTTAAGAGGACTGATATTATTGTCGGCAGTGTATCTATGAAACTCTCTGTGCGTGCGCGTGTGCATGCTGAAAATATTCGATGCAACATTTGTTTTAAGAAAGTGGTATCAGATCATTCGTTAGGAATATTGTATGTTGCTTTTGTTGCAAGGGCTTAATTAATATTAAAATAGGTGACATAGCCAGTGTTTATTACACAATCAGCTCTGTGGTAATTTTAGAATACCTTAATGAGGATGCAATGCATTAATTGGAGCAACAAAAAAGCTCTCTGGATTTGTTTGGGCCAATTTGGCTAGAATTATCTACGGTTTATTTGAATAAAATTTGCATTTTCGCCAATTGCAAACTGCTCTTTACATCGATGGACATGCCAACACATGCATGATGCAACAGATTTGATATCTTTGATAAAAAGAATTGTTAAAATATTAATTACTAGATTTAGGAAATAGTGTTGACTCTTTGTACCTTGTGCATTGTCTCTTTGGGCCTTGCATCTCTGTGGGTCTAATGTCATGTCCCTAATGTTCTTGTGGTAGTGACTCTTGGGCTCTTGTGCCCAATGATTTTGTATGGTGCTCTTCCAGATGCTTCTTTGGATCTTGCCTCCCTACATTTGCTAGCAGCCAGCGATTCCTTATTGGATAGAACTGCTTGACTGAATCTTCTCTCTCCACTGGCGACGACTTCCGCAACCATCACCGCCTCCCTCGATCCCGCCTTCGGCGTCTCCGTTGGATCCCACGAGGTGTCTCCATTTTCTCTTCGTTCTCAACTTCTTTGAGATCAGCTTTGACATCACCCTCTTGTAAATGATCCTGGCATGAGGTTGCATCTCGACATGTGCTCTGATACCATGTTAGAAAGAAGAATAAGAGAAATATTTTATATTGCTTAATTGATCTATGGTACAATGGATATCCCTCATATATATAGTGCATATAACATCATTGAGCACAAGAGCCCAAGAGTCACTACCACAATAACCTAAGGGACATGACACTAAACCTAAAGAGATGCAAGACCCAAAGAGACATAATGCGCACGACACAAAGAGTCACACACAATTTCCTAGACATAATAATTATCTTAATAAGAATGAAAGTGAATTTTGGTATCTTTAATCACTCGACAATGCATGTATGAAAATTCTAATAAATAATATTATTTTCTTTCATTTTTCTCTTCTGTGAATTTGGATATTTTAATGACTTCTGCTTTGGACTAATAGAAAATTTCAAGTTAAATGGTGTTTATCGGCTGTTTAGTTAGAAGAAATGGGTTGTCGATCTTATTTGTTGGATTGTTAACCTTTTTCGCTTTGATCAAGTTTGTATAAGGTTAACATCCAATTATGATAGTCGTTGTGATCATATACTTTGTAAAAGATTCATTATCAAATTCTCCTCCATGATCACTACAGATAGTGATTATGGTGGATCCTAAGAAATTCTGAATCTTCTTTGCAAATTTGGTAAACTCTTCATACGCTTCATTCTTATTAGTTAAGAATGAAACCCAAGTAAATCTATAAAAGTTGTCAACGACAACTAATCCATAATAAGCATTGCCTAAAGAGGCGGTTCTAGTTGGCCCAAATAAATCTAGATGAAGAAGCTCTAGGGGCCTCTTAGAAATAATGCCTTCTTTAAGCTTAAAGGATGATTTACTAAGTTTACCTCTTTGACATGAATCACAAAAGTTTTTCTAACTAAAAGCAATTTTAGGAAAACCTTTGACTAGATCATGCTTAGCTAACTTATATAAGTGCTTAAAGTGAACATGACCAAAACGGTGATGCCATAATAGTTGTTCACTTGTGTTAGGAACTAAGCAATGTTCTACGGTTTTAGGCAAGCTCAAATAATAAATATTTTTACGCCTAATACCAGAAAATAAAACATTTGAATCACAATCAACAATTGTACACAATCCTTCTCCAAAGTTAACCTTGTAACCTTTGTCACAAAGTTGACTAATGGAAATGAGATTGTGGCATAAACCACTACCAAGAAATATATTAGTAATTAAGGGCTTGGAAGGGTTACCGACAATACCAACTCTAATGATGGTTCCCTTTTGATTACGTCCAAAAGTGACTGTTGCACCATCCTTGATGCTAATCACTTCGGAGAGAAATGAGGGATCTCCCGTCATATGTTTGGAGCAACCATTATCGAGAATCCATCCTTTTCCTTTAGAGCTAGTTTGACCTTTATTGCTCTTCTTCTTTCTCTTGGGTACCTACATAATATACCATAAGCTCATGGTACCTAATGTTTGTTGAGTCCAAGGGGATTAGCCCTTTGGAAGCCAAGTCCAAGTGGACTTCCGCTTCCCAATATAATTACTATTCCTAATAACATCATGAAATTAGGAATCAACATAAGCATTCCCATCATTTAGACTAGTGTTCTTAGGACCCCAAATAGTGTAAATCTTAGGAGTCCTTTTCCTAGTTGCATGCATACTTGTTGGATTTCTATGTGGTGCATGCTTCTTAGGAACATGGTTTCTAGCATAGAAATGAGGTGGAGGATATGCATTTAACATACGAGGATGATATGTATGCTTTGGAACATGCATGTTGTATGAAGCATATAGATCATGCATGGCATGTGGAGGATTAGCATACATGTAAGAATGATGCGTATGTGCATACGAGTGTATAGGAGCACGTACATGAGTATTTCTCATGTGTGTATTTGTACGTGTTCGTGGGTGTGGAGCATAAAAAGTGTCATGATTATCCACTTGTGAAGTAGGAGGTTTCCTACGTGGATAAATGTTAGTGTACATGAAAGCATGGCTTCTCTTTTGGTTTCCACCCTTAGTGGGTTTCTTGCCAAAAGGAAGAGATGGTGAAGTGGTGACTTTCTTGGTAGGATTTCTACCTATAGTGTCTTTGACACCACTTGTGGATGCACCGGAGGAAGGCCTCACAAATTCTATAGTGACACCACTATAGGACGTGCGAGCATTGGATGCATTTGCCTTCCCAAACCCAAGACCAACACGATGTGTGGCCGGAAATTGGTTTGCAAGCAAATCATCCAATTGTCCTTTCCCTTATTGAATCTCACAATACGGGAGGACATGAGCTCATATTTCTCCTTAAGGGAAGAAATATTGGTATCCAAGGTGGACACCCATGCTTTGAGCTTGTGCACTTGAGTTTTAAAAGAGTCATTCTCTAAACTTAATTGTGTGTGTCGTGTGACTAGATTACTATTATCCTTAGGATGTGTTTGATCTAGTTGAGATTTGAGGGAACTCACCTCATCTCTTAAAGTGACATTTTGAGAAGCTAAGTTTGCTTTCTCAAGAGTTAAAGTATTAACAATAGTGTCATTGTTGATAATGTATGGAATGGATGACTTGCTAACATTTGATTTCTTTAATATAGTATATCTAAGCATTAAAGACTGATATTTAGCAAATAACTCTTTATTAGCAATACGAAGTTCATCCATTGTTACCTCGGTATCATCCGTGTCAGAATCATTCTCGTCGGAGAGTGGATCTTCTCGGGCCATGAAACACATGTGTGCGCTCTCATCCTTCTCATCATCGGAATCACTTGATAAGTCTTCACTAGAGTCATCGAATGTATATACAAGTCCTTTATTCTTATCTTTCTTGTTCTTGTCGGACTTGTGATACTTCGGAGCCTTCGACTTCTCTTTGTTTCTTAGCTGTGGGGAATCCCTCTGATGTGCCCTGGCTTATTACACTAAATGTAAAGAGAGGAAGTAGCATTAGTAGACTCAAATCGTTTGTTTGAGAGAAATTTACCTTTGCAGAAGAAGTGTTGGAACTTCTTTGCCATTTGGTCCATTTCACCCAAATCCATTTCATTCTCTGATTCTTCACTATCGGAGGATGATGAATTGGCGTTGAATGCCAAAGCTTTCTTCTTGGCATACGAAGGATTCATCATAGCTCGAATCTTTAATCGGTTCTCCCGTCTTACTTTATAAGACATGAGAATCCCGATAAGATTCACAACTGTGTAATTCTTCAAGTCATTTACCTCCTCGATGGCGATCGCTTTTCTTTCCCATTTGGAGGTCATTCCCATGATGATCTTTCTTACCTTTGCAGGTTCGGTGTTTATTTGGCCAAGGGCTTCCAATTCATTGGTGATGTCGGTAAAACGTTCGTGCATCGATGCAATGCTCTCATTTTCCTGCTTATGAAACAAATCGAAGTTTTGCACGGCAACATATAACTTTGAAAGTTTTACCTTGTTCGTTCCCTTATTGGTAACAATGAGATGGTTCCAAATTTGATATGCACTCTTACATGTGCATATCTTATTGAACTCATTCGGGTCCAACGCACAATGAAGAGCGTTCATTGCTTTTGTGTTGTTGATTTCGGCGGATTTCTCGAAAGACGTCCATTTATCGAAATCTACTTCGGTGGGCTCGATGTATTCCTTGTGGAGGGTTCTCCAAAGCGAAGCGCTCCTTAGGAACGTCTCCATCCTACACTTCCAATAGCCATTCATTGGTGATGTCGGTAAAACGTTCGTACATCGATGCAATGCTCTCATTTTCCTGCATATGAAACAAATCGAAGTTTTGCACGGTAACATATAACTTTGAAAGTTTTACCTTGTTCGTTCCCTTATTGGTAACAATGAGATGGTTCCAAATTTGATATGCACTCTTACATGTGCATATCTTGTTGAACTCATTCGGGTCCAACGCACAATGAAGAGCGTTCATTGCTTTTGCGTTGTTGATTTTGGCGGATTTCTCGAAAGACGTCCATTTATCGAAATCTACTTCGGTGGGCTCGATGTATTCCTTGTGGAGGGTTCTCCAAAGCGATGTGCTCCTTAGGAACGTCTCCATCCTACACTTCCAATAGCCAAAGTTCGTGCCATTGAAACGTGGAGGACGCACCGTAGATTCACCTTCAAAAAGTGTGGATGCTCCCTCACGGTCGTGATTGTTGTACGAAGGCGGAGGAGGAACGTTGTTGTTGGTGGATGCCATAGCTATAACCTTGTGCTCCGATACCAATTGTAAGGACCCTGGCTATGGAGAAAACACTAGAAGGGGGTTGAATAGTGTTTAAGCAATTTAAAACAATAGTTACACCAATTTAAATGCTAACCAACAATATAGTGCGAAATCAAAATAAAACCCAATTAGAAACAAATGCAAACGCAAGGATGTTTCCAGGGTTCGGATTACCCAAGTCACTTCCCGACTTGTTCCCGGTAATCCTACGTCCCTTCCACCCGGATACATCTGGATACTCAAGTTAGAACCCTAACTTGAGGTTTCCTTAAAACCTACTTGTAGCAACCCTACAAGTGAAATTGAAGTACAATCGATTGACTTGACTCCCACAACTTGGGAGCAAACAAACCGCTCTCACAACCCGAGAGCAAATTCAAATAATGATAGTTATGAAATATGAAAGCTACACTTACAATCACCTATGCCTTGAAGTAGAACGTGAAGGAGAAGTGTGTTGTGTGTTGAAGACTCTCTTGGAAGAGATGAGAAAGCCCTTTCTCTTGACTGCACCAATTGCATAGA
>CM061132.1:136703985-136792467 GCA_030789695.1 Scilla litardierei | reverse complement strand
CTACTGTTTTCAGTTAGTCGGTCCAAGAACATTCATCGACCGACTAGTTGTGAAACTAGTCGGTTGGAATTTGTTCTTAGACCGACTAGCTCTACTTGAATTCAACCTATTCTATTTCAACTCTTAGTCGGTCAAAGAACACTCACCGACCGACTAGTTGTCAAACTAGTCGGTTGGCAAGTCTTCTTAGACCGACTAGTTCTAACTCCTTGAATTCACTTTATTGGCTGTGAACTAGTTAGTCGGTCCATGTTGAATCACCGACCGACTAGTTGTGAATCTAGTCGGTCAGTGATCCTTCTTAGACCGATTAGACTGCTTCAGAAATAAATCCGTTGGAGCATTATATGCACGAATTTTCTCTCTCTCTCTCTCTCTCTCTCTCTCTCTCTCTCTCTCTCTCTCTCTCTCTCTCTCTCTCTCTTTCTCTCTCTCTCTCTCTTCTCTATCATATATAATCTTGAGATGCTTCTTCATAGCATTCAAGGCTGTCATTATTGGGATTTTAGAGAATCAAAGAGAAGAATTTATTCTCATTTTCTAAGCTTTCATTTCTCACAAGAATCTCTCCCTCACTCTTATTCCTCAAGAGAGATTCATTGATTGTGAGGCTTTCAAGCCAAGAGCTTGATTCAAGGTCACCAACTCCTCCCAAGGCTTCTATTGCTGGTCAACTTCTTGGAGCTAGGGTTTGGTGCCTTCTTCTTCCTTAAAATCCTCCTTGCCCTAATATCGTAAGTTTACTCAAGGCATAGGATTTTATTGGTAAGCATTTCGTATTTCATTTACTTTGATATTGCAAGTTTTACTCTCGGTTGTGAGAGTTGTGTCTGATCCCGGTTTGTGGGAATCACATTATCTTTTGTGTATGATTTGATCTTGTAGAGGTTTTCTACAAGAATTTTATAGTGCAAAACTTGGGTTAGTGGTTTCTAACTCAAGTAACCGGAGGGTATCCGGGTGTTTGGGACGTAGGATCACCGGGAACAAGTCGGGGAGACTTGGGTGGATCCGAACCCGTTATATCGTCTGTTTGCGATTGTATTTTATTGTTGTCACATTTTCTTTTCCGCATTGTTGGTTGAGTTTGCAAGGTAATTAGGAATTATCTTCTTAATTATTTTAAAGTACTATTCACCCCCCCTCTAGTACTTGTGCGGTAGCTATTAGGGTATTACATCATATAAACTCCCGCATGAAGAGAATTCTTGATGGGAGTGAAAGTAGTTGTTTACACTACTTAAGAATGCAGAGCCATGCATTCATAAATCTGGCAAATATAATGAGACAAATGAGACTTCTCAACGACACTATTCATGTGTCAGTAGAGGAACAGCTGGCCATGTTTCTTCATATCGTAGGGCACAAGTCAAAGAACAGAGTCATGCAAGTTTAGTTTATCCGATCCGGTTCTACAATTAGCAGGTACTTTAACATAGTAATGCAGGTTGTTGGCAACTTGCGTGATACGTTCATGTAGCAAGCTCCTAATGAGATGCCGCCTGAGATTATCAATAATCCTAGTTGGTATCCATTTTTCACGGTAATCGTGTATTCTTGAGTAGTAACCCCATACTAGAAATATTGATTGAAGGTGTATTTATTATTTTCACCGTTGTTTGGTCTTGTAGGATTGCATTGGTCTCATTGATGGGACACATATCGATGCCATGGTACCAACCAATCTAGTTCCCCAATTTAGAGGCAGTAAAGGGGTGACGCAAGATGTCCTCGCAGCTGTAACGCCAAATAAAAGATTCACATATGTAATGGCATGGTGGGAAGGATCGGAAAATGATTTTACTGTCCTTAAAGATGCGCTGTATTTACCCCCCATACAGTCTTCGAGTGTATGAAGGTAATATGCACAATGTTAACTAAATAATAAAAATTAAAATTTATGGATTCTAAGGTGTATATAATGAAAATATGTTTCTGTATGTAGGTAAATGTTACCTATGCGATGCTGGATATACTACCATGACAGGGTTCATATCGCCCTACAGGGGAGTTCGATACCACCTGAAGGACCATACTGACCGTGTTCCTAGAAATCGCAAAGAGTTATTCAACCACAGTCATTCTTCATTACGAACAAAGATAGAGTCGACCTTTGGAATACTTAAGAACAAGTTTAAGATATTGACGGCAAAGCCCCACTATCCATTCCCAAGTCAGGTCGATACCGTCCTAGTTTGCACTATATTGCATAATTATATCCAAGTAGCTGATCCACATGACCCACCAGCTAAATGAGGATGTGGATGTGGTTGAGGATGACGGTGATGCTATCGATGATCATGAAGACGCGATTATGGATCTTTCGCAACAGTTGCCCATACGGGAACAAACAAAACAAAGGGACCAATGGAAACTGCGAAGGGATCAAATCGCATGGGTACTATTGTAACATACATAACAATGGTAGCACAGTTGAACATGGCATGTGATGGAAGCTTTTAATTTTGTTGTGTGTGGATGCATGCGGATTCTTTATGAATTTTAGTATTTAGTACAACTTGGGTGATTGTACTTGGATTATGTTATATGTATCATGTTTGATTTACACAACTTTTGATATAATGGTATTTGATATTGATGCGATAAATGTTAGTCACTATAGGATGACACAAATTTGAAATTGCACTTTTAACGCTTTCATGTTGTAAGCATGGCAGGGTCCTCTTCGCAGCTCGGACAGGAGAGTGAGCCTATGCCCCTAATATGACCAGACAAATGGGAACCCGTGGTTTGCTGAAGGCCATGGTAATGATCCATTTCTTGGGCGGCTAATGCCCCGTAGGAACCTTGAGTTGCCTTATCCTTCAACGTCCTTCCAAGATGGAGTGCCTGGCATGCCTTTTCAACAATTCCATCCATATGGGATGCCAATGCACTTGCAACCAACCCCAGGCTATATGCAACTGCTCCAAGGGGGTTCAATCCATGTATTAGCCCGTCACCACAAAGTGCATTCAACAAGACTGGGTCACAAAGTGGTAATGACCATACAGGGGAAGTGGGTCGTCAAGGAAGTCGGGGCGACGGGATGATGAGGGGGAAGGTTCGGTTTCTAGTCCTAGCAAAAGGACTAAGCTAAAAACTGCCAAGGGGTCTAAAAACCAAATTCAGTTGGAACATGACATGTTCCTCATCCTTTCCTTGCTGACCAGGCAAGGCAAGACAATAAGGCTGATAATACAATCAAATATACTGCCTTTAAACAAGCAGCTGCCCATATAATTTCTATTTTTAGCACTTCCTACACAAGCACCAATGTCAGAAATCATATGAAAGGGTTGCACCGATGCATGACCGATGTGTCAACGTGCCTCCAGATAAGTGGGGCTGGATGGTGTCTAATTAAGCAGATGATAGTGTTGGATAAAGAAGTGTATGCACCATGGGCCAATGTATTCACTTTTACTTTTAAGGGCACATGAAAATATTGATCACATTTATGAGTATAAACGGCCTAATATATATGGCAATTTTCGTGCAGGCTAACCCTAGGTTGAAACCATATCTTAATCAATTGTTGCCTTAGCTTGATGATTTGTATATCGTCATAGGAGATGACGAGGCCAATGGGATTTTTCGTAAGTCCACATTCCATCCATTTGACCCCCTAGCAGATCCACGTACCCCGCAAGCTGATATCCCCCATGAAATCCCACTGGCAGGATCGACAGGGAATTCTCAGGCCAGGCCTAGCATTGCTACCCCTCCCTCTATAGGGAGGAAGAAAACTCGTTGACAGGGTATAAACGAAGTCCAAGATAGGATGGATAGACTGGTTGAGGCAGTAGAGAAAGTTGCCACGGCAAATTCTACGGTATATGCATACACAGAGTACCCATCAACGTTGTTGGATGTAGTGTATGATTATCTTGAAGAAAATGAGCGTGAAGGACGCAAGTTTGTGGCTAAGCCCGATGAGTCACGAAGGAGAATATTGAAGCATAAAATTGAGATGATTCAAAAGGCTAGGGAGGAAGAAGGTGTAGGTGATGATGGCGATGATGAACCATTGGACTTGGATTGATGTTCCCTGCAGATGGGTGTAGGAGAAGGAGTGTTGTTGTAGTGGTAGGAAGATGTGGATGGAAGTGAATGAAGAAGATGCTTGTATGGTGTAAAATGCAGTGTTATGTATCATTAGTGTTGTTGTATTGAACTTGAGTAGGTGTTGAGACTATCCCCAATACTGTTGTGGTGAGACCTATGTCTCATGTATTTGTGTATCCTTATTATATAAGTATGTGTATTTCAGTATGTATGTTGGATTCTTTTTTCAGGGGATTCTTTCAGCTTCACCTCAATTTGGCTGTTTCTATTATTTAGGACAAGTCTAGAACTATTTTGATGGTGGCTCCATAAGATTAATTTGAAGTGCATATGAAGTGCATGTTATGATGGTTATCTTGATGGTGGCTCCACAAGTTCATAGATATTTTGTTTCATGGGATTTTAAGTGCATGTTATGTTGAGGAATACATATGCTTAACTTGATGGTGGCTACATATGCTTAATTTTCCTCTTTGAGTAATACATGTTCCCAGTATAGTTAGTTCCCAATATTACATGTTGCTCTTGCTCTTTGTTGCTCTTTGAGTAATATAATTACCCAGTATTACATGTTGCTCCAGCTTCACCTCAGTCTAGATTTTGGATTTTTGATACATGCTGAATTGGGTTCTTACTGAATATTTGGATATGTGTTGGGATATCATTTCTGCATTTTACATTGCAATATTTTTTGAACATCTCATGTCAATATTGCATCATGGTGATTCTATCTCTCTCACTCACATATAAAATGAGGACATATATCCTTTGGCTTAGCTAGTGCTGTTATTAGATCCTTCTACTGTTATTAGATCCTTTGGCTTAGCTAGTGCTGATACAAACATTTATACCCTTTTATGATCTGTTACAAAATTCCAGTTAATCCTCTTATATTTGGATACTGCAATATGAAATGATGAACTTTGCTGCTGAACTTTGGCTATGGGTTGGGATATCATTTCTGCACTTTACATTGCAATATTTTTTTGAACATCTCATGTCAATATTGCATCATGTTGATTCTATCTCTCTCACTCACATATGAAATGAGGATGTATATCCTTTGGCTTAGCTAGTGCTGTTATTAGATCCTTCTGCTAATATTAGATCCTTTGGCTTGGCTAGTGCTGATACAAACATTTATACCCTTTGTGATCTGTTACAAAATTCCAGTTAATCCTCTTACGTTGTCATTGTTATCCTGGATTCTTTTTTCTGCATTCAATGCATGTTATGTACTTATCTAGCTAGCCAAATGAGCATATTTGCAGTCTTTTTTCTTTTTATTTGCAAATTTCCATTATGGTGGTTTCTTTGTTATTTCTACTGGCAGACCCTATATGTGGAGTTTCTAGGTTATTTCTTTGCTTCTGCTGTCTTTTTTAATCCCCAAGCCCAATGATGAAGCCTTGAAAAAGAATATATTTTATATGTATAATCCCAATTAATTGGAAGGTTGGCTTGATGGTTTATGTCTTCACCAATGGGAGTGAATTCCATAGAAATAAATACCCATATAATGTGGAAATGCTTTTGATATGAATTGGGGTATTTTTATCCTTGTATACTAAATTTGTTACTTAATTTTAAATGAGGTGCTTACATATTTCCATCTGTCAGCAACCTATTTGGGATTTTGAATAATACCAAGTTTCCTGAGGGCAATATACATGATCTAGCATATATGTTCTTGCAAACCTATGAGATCCAATTTTCTAAACTATGCATCCAATATGTAGAACAAAATCAGGCCCTTACTTGCATCCAATATGTATACTGCCATCAAATATATTGGGTATCATTGACTGGGGAGTATTTGCTGGAACAATGAGATTTGCTGATGTTAGAATGTAAAGACATGAGATGTCCATTCTGATTTTTTTACTTGCAGTATGTATCAGTTTTGTGCATGTTTTTCCATGCATTATGTTGGCATCACCCTTTTTTCTAATAGTGCTTGCAGCTGATCATCAATCTCAGTTTATTTATTCATTCAGTTGGTTTAAATGATGAATATGAGAACACAGACCCATGCATATTGGCAATGTTTTGGGTTCCCAGTATATTTGTTGTGTTACTTTTGCAAGCATATTGCCATTTTTTTATTTGCAGCTTATCACCATACAGACCCATGGTACTTCTATTCCTGGGCATACTTCTTGATCTTTAGGCCTGTAACATGCTTTGCTAATAACCTGGTTTGATTGCCTGGGTAGTCTTCTTTTTCTACATGCAATATTACTGCATGAAACATCAACCTTGCTGCTTGAAACATCAACCTGACACCATAATGTTTGTTACATGCCATGATCAAATTTTTTCTGGACTTTGTTGAAACATGATTGAAACACTTGGGTTGTGTTGTGCTGGGTTCTAAATTAAAAACGTATGGAAACAATATATGATGCATGCTGGTGCATTCAGTTGGTTACAGCTTATTAAAACACTGGAATTTTTTGTGCTAGGTCTTGTAGCTTATCATCAATCTCATTATGTTGGTTCATTCAGTTGGTTTAATTGATGAATTTGAGATCACAGCCCCCCTGCAATTTCTTTATTTGTTGTGTTGGGGGTAAATATAGTATCCTGGCAGTTTGAGTAAAATATGTTGCTCTTTGAGTAATACATTGTCTTAGTATTACATGTTCACAGTATTAGCTGTTCACAGTATTTCTTTCAGACATTTCAGTTCTGTGTTTGTGATACCTAACATGCTTTGTTTGCCTACTCTATATGCTGCATCCCCATTTTAGTTCAAGGTGTTTGGATTATTTTGGCTGGAGCATTACATGATACCATACATGATTTGTTTCTCTGGACTGTGTGCTATCAGATCACAAAATTTATATGTTCCCAGATACATGGTGGCTATAGTCATATGATGAATACATGTTGCCCTATGCTGTATACATGTTCCCAGAATTTCCCTTACTTGCAAACTCTGATGACATCTGCAAAATGTTTTTTCCGTGGCCTTTTACTGTATATGGTTTTCTTGGAGTAGGTCATAGCCCAATGATGAAAAAATTTAATTGAGTTCATGGTTCCTTTATATTACCCATTACGTGGAAGGCTGGCTTGAGGGTTCCTGTATTCCCCGAGTTGCATGATTTCCAAACATAGGACATTCCTACTATTTACTGCAACTCTTACTTTGATACCTATTGCATTTTGAATTCCATTCCATTCTAGGCCACTGTGTTTCTGTGATACCTAATGAATTTGATTCTCTCATTTGTTACTACTTGCTTTCTCGGATGCATTCTTCCATTTTTGATACTGGGAATACTTCAATTTTGCAAACACATTGAGAAAAATCCAAAATTCTCTCATGCCATTCTTTATTTGCAATGTCATGCTTAGCTCTGTCATTCAGGAATGGGGGCTTACTTTTTATCTAAATTGCGTGACTTGTATTCCATTGCGACTCTATTTTATATCATGTTAACTTGGGTAGGAAATGAGGGAGCAACTGCCAGCAACCACGTTTGGAAAATGATAAATCATCTTTTTCTGAGCGCCATTTATTGACCAAAATGCTGTGTTTATTGTACTATTGGGTTTTTACGTTTTCTATACTACTGTATTTGCTTTTTTGTGACTGCTTATGTTTGCTAGCTGATGTCACCATACGGGTTTTGATATCTCTACGTAGGTACGCATTTTAAACCAATTTTTCTCCATTTACATATCTTGTCTTTCAAAATAATTATTCTTTAATTGTGTTTCTTTGTGCTTGTCTAGGTACATATGAGTTACGGATCGATCGGTTCTAGTCAGTCCCGACCACAGGATCCGCCAAATGATGAGTTGGAGTTAGATGATACTGACTGCAGGCGTTGCCACTGTGGTCTGCTTGTGCCTGGTCATACTTCATGGACAAGGAGCAGCCCAGATAGACGATTCTAGAGTTGTACTTCTTCAATGAATAGATGCAAGTTCTTCGAATGGACGGACCCACCTCACAGTGAGTGGTCCACTTATGTTCTCCATCATTTAATGGATGCTGCTGAAAGAGGGCCTAGAGCAGAAAGATCTTCGAGCTCGCTTTCTGAGAGTAGGTTGGTGGAGATAGTTGGATGGTTGGAGACGGGGGTAGGCCATTTTGAGAGAAACAAGGATAAACTGGATACCATCTTATCCGTTCTTGTATCAATTATGTTTGTTTTGGGGTCTCTCTGTGTGGTACTTGTTATTATGTTACTCATGTTGTACACCAAGTTCGATTGATGTGGGTTGCGAACTTTTTGTATAATTACTACAGTTTTTTATGGCTTTGTATTTTGGAAAAGTACGATGTATTGATTTCAGTTTGGCTGCCATTATCTCTATCTCCTTTATGTTGCCTGTATGTCTTCCTTCCAATTTCTATATATCAATGGCATGTTGATATATCAGTTTCAATTTTGTTATATAAACTTTCACTTTTTGTATATCATTGGCATTTCTGTCACGCAGATGGTGTTAAGTGGAATTTTGTACACTTGATCCTGTTTATGTAGCTTTGATCAATGTCTGTCTTCCCGTTATTGCTTCTCCACTAAGGTTTTTATGATGCATATTACCGTGGGGGATTTGCGACCATCGCAACTGATTTTGTTTATCAAGTTCTTGTCTGTCTTGTCTGTGCTGCTTGTAATCTATGGTTTTCATGTTGGACCTGAATTTAAAGGAGTTGGGTCCTTGGGGATTTGGCATCTATATATCTGTTTCATTCAGGTATTGCCTCGGAGGATTGTTGTATTGGCTTTTTCATTGGAACTGCAAATGTTAAAAAATAACCCAAAATGACCTCATTTTATTTAGGGGTAACCTTACCTAGGTTCACCACACCCCACAATCCAACTTTCCATCTCCAACTTTCTTCAACCAAAAGAACACACTACACGGAGTAGGACCCATCTCAACTTTCCAACTCCACAATCCAACCTCACTTTCAACCAAAAGAACACATTACATAACAATTTCTCGCTCCTCAGATTCCACACATTCTCAACTTTCCAACTTCCACATTTTTACAAAAGAACATGCCCTTAAATTCAAACATAAAATTCAAAAGTTGCCCCCAAAAGTTATCCTGGTCACCATGTCCTAGTCAGCTTGTCCTAGTAGGACAAAGATTCAAAAACAACTCTCATTTGTATAATAGACAGACAGACATATATATATGTATGTATGTATGTATGTATGTATGTATGTACGTATGTATATGTATCATCAGCAATCAGTGGTAGGAGAATGTAGCAATTCCACTGCCAAGGTGGATACAGAGAATGGTGCGCCTCCGGTGGATGATATATCATCATTTTTATTGGATTCCTCTGGCCCTTATATAGGAGTTATATCAGCTACAGGTTACTGTAACCCATTGCCGTCACTACTTTAAACTGACGAGGAGCCTGAGGCCTTGGATCCCCCCATAAATCCTACAGTTCCAAACCCGGATTGGATTGAGGAGCATACTATCTTGAGGGAGAAGGTGGCTCCAACAAAGTGTAAGTCAACCCCAGCCTCTCAATCAGGCGTTAGGCGAAGTACTAGACTAGCGGGGCATGTGCCGCCTATCTCTAAATCTATTTAATGCATGTCTACTTTTGGAATTCTCGGGGCCTCAATAACGTTGCGAGGCACACCGATCTTAAGCATTGTCTGCGTAAGTACAACCCCTCAATTGTTTGCTTGCTAGAGACCAAAGTGGAAGCTGGTAATGCTGGTAGAATTGCTAAGTGCTTTTGTAAAGATTGGGCGAGCATTGACAACGGGGCACACCATAAGGGAGGGCGGCTCGTGATCTATTTTAACACATCAATATGGAGCTGTTCAACCATTACATCATCTGATCAACATATCACTTCTTTATTTACTAATTCAGATGGTTTTGTGATGAGACTATCTGCAATTTATGGTTTCAATCTGGCAAACTATATAGTTCCACTTTGGAAAAATCTTATTGCTGGTTCCAGGCTTTTCTCCAAATACCCCTTGGCTGGTGGGAGGAGATTTCAACTGTGTCCGTAGCGCTAACGAGAAGTGGGGTGGTCGAGCTGTTGATGTAAGAGCTATGGATTCCTTCAATGATTGTATTATGACCAGTCATCTTATTGAATTGAAAAGCATTGGTAGAAGCCTAAGTTGGAGTAATAAGCGCATTGGTGCTTCCCGTATATCGACGCGCCTTGACCAGGTCCTTTGCAATGCCACGTGGATTAGTCTCTTGCCACAATCTTTTGTCGAATATTCTAATGCCGGCACAAGTGACCATGCTGCTATGATCGTATATCTTCATTCTAAGGTAATCACCCACCCCAAACCTTTTAAATTTTACAACTCTTGGATCTCCCTTCCTGGATTTTATGAGATTGTACAGAGCAATTGGAGTGCACAGAGGGGAGGTTTGGGAATGCATTACATTGTTAATAAGCTCAAATTTTTGAAATGTGCTCTCAAATCCTGGGCTATTATTGAAAGGAGCAAACTTCATTCTGTCAAGTGTCGACAGGATTTGGAGGAGCTGCAACATAATAGGAACTTACATTCGGATCCGGGTCTCCAAGCTCTTGAAAAGGAGGCATGTCTTAAGCTTGCTCATGCATTAGATATTGAAGAGGAGGATTTGCGTCAAAAAAGCCGACAAAATTGGTTATCTCTGGGGGACAGGAATTCTAACTTTTCTAAGCAGCAATGAAGTCCAGACTTTCTCATAACACTCTTTCCCATCGTATAAATATTTTTGGTGAAAGGAATTCAACTTCGGACTTACTTAGATTGGAAGCGCCTCTATTCTACAAAAACTTATACTCTCAGGTTGATTATTGGACAATCTTCCCTAATCTTATCCCCAAGTGTAAGCTCACATTGGAAGCCACCAATTGGATTGATAGGTCAGTCTCCGCTTCTAAAATTAAAGAGGCAGTATTCCAAATTGGTAAAGACAAATCCACTGGCCCTGATTGATTCAACGCTAAATTTTTTCAGCATGTATGGGAGGTTGTTGGTAAAGACGTAATTTCTGGCGTTACATCTTTTTTCACATCCGGACGCATGCTACCCTATGTCAATCACACATTTCTGACATTGGTCCCTAAGAATGCCAATGCTACAGGGTTATATGACTACAGGCCTATTGCATGTTGCAATGTGATTTATAAAATTATTAGTAAAGTGTTATGCAACAGGTTAAAGCAACTTATTTCCCCCAATCAAGCTGCCTTTCTTAAAGGGAGGTTGCTTGGTGATTGTGCTCTCATTGCCCATGAGCAGATACGTGATTTTAGCAATCCTATGGGGGCTAGAACGTGTCTAAAATTGGATCTCAAAAAGGCTTTTGATAGTGTGAACAGGGCTTTCATATTCTTTCTACTACACCAAATGGGATTCAGGAGCAGATTTATTAATTGGATATCAGAATGCATCTCTACCCCAATGTTTTTAGTCTTAATTGATGGGTCTCCAATGGGGTATTTCTCGTCCAACAGAGGTCTTCGCCAAGGTGATCCTCTCTCCCCTTACCTTTCTGTGCTAGTAATGGAGGCTTTCTCACTCCTTATGGCTAGAGCTGAGTCTTCTCGTACCATCCATCCTTTGAGAAGAACTGGGGCTATCTCTCACCTTCTCTTTACTGACGATCTTTTGGTCTTCTGTCGTGCACACCCCCAGTCAATTAAAGGCCTGAAAGATTTATTAATTCAATTTAACTTATTCTCTGGTCTTCACATTAACTGGGATAAAAGCTCAGCCATTTTCAGTAAAGGTGGCATTGATCCTAGTGGGCTAGCTGGTCTCCTTGGAATCAGTAAGGTATCATCTTTCACTACTTATTTGGGTTTGCCGCTCTCTTCAATCTACCATAAAGCTTCCTTGTATAGCCGTTTAATTGACAAATGTAAGAAGAGACTGCTGAGTTGGTCCTCCTCATTGCTCTCTATTTCTGGAAGGATAGAATTGGTCCGCTCTGTTATCTATGGAATGGTCTCCTTCTAGATGCAAGTATACTGTATTCCGCCATCTATGATCCGTATCATTACTGTTGCTTGTAAGAAGTTCATATGGGGTAAATCCAACAGCTGGGCCTGGAAGGATCTATGTACTCCCAAGAAGGAAGGGCGAGTGGACTTAAGACTTCTGGAAGATCTGAATGTAGCCTGCGGGGTACGGCTAACCTGGAGACTTCTTAGCAGGAGTGGGGTCTGGGAAAATTATATGAGGAAACAGTATGAAGCTGTAGCTAGTGGATTTTATACTACAAAGGCACTCCCTATTCAATCAGGGACTTGGAAGTTCCTGCTGAGGTACCGAAATATATCCCCAAAGATTACTAAACGTACTGTTAGTGATGGTTCTGCAACGTTGTTTTGGTTTGATAAATGGCACCCTAAGGGCCCCCTCTATTTGCTCCATACTCCTGCCCCCCTGGTACGAAACTGATGAATGTGAGGGAATTTTGGTTGCCTGATGGATGGAAGGATACACCCAGCATTCAGCCTCTTCTCCTAATACTTTGGCCAATCACCTTAACCCCTGGTCCTGACACCTGGACGTGGGATGCGGGGCCAACTTGCACTCTCCGATCGGCCTGGGAAGGCACGCATGTTCCCAGGCCCCCTTTTATTTACTACGGTGCTATATGGTTTGCAAAACATGTTCCTAAATTTGCTACGTGCTTGCTGCAAGCTATTAGGGACAAGTTGCCTACTAAAGAGAGGCTCTTTCAGTTGGAATTAAGGACAGAGCAAATGTGCATTCTTTTTGACAAAGATGAGACCGAGAGTATTGAGCATCTGTTCTTTGTGTGTGATTATTCATGCTATATTCTTACCAGGTGCCTCCTCAAGATGGGATATTCGGGAGTGGTTCCATCAACTATAGCAGATACTTGCGAGCTTATCTTTTCTTGCGGTTTCATCCTTTTTCATGGGAAAAATTTCTGCGGTTTCATCCTTTTTCAGATCTGGTTGTATTCTTCGCCAAATAAACCATACATTTTTAACCCTTGTGCCTAAAAATTCCAGAGCTACGGAATTGGGAGATTACAGGCCCATCGCTTGCTGTAATGTCATTTACAAAATTATCAGTAAGGTTCTCTGTAACAGGTTGAAGATGGCTATTGGCGAATTGATCTCCCCAAATCAATCTGCCTTCTTAAAGGACAGGTTACTTGCTGACTGTACTCTCATTGCCCACGAGCAAATCCGGGATTTCAGTAATCCCATGGGTTCCAGGGCTTGCCTTAAATTGGATATCCGTAAGGCATTTGATAGTGTGAACAGGAAATTTGTCATCTACTTGCTCCAGCAGATGGGATTCAACAGCAGATTTACCAACTGGATTGATGTTTGCATTTCCAGTCCTACTTTTTCAGTATTGATTGATGGCTCATCTGAGGGTTTTTTTGGTTCTAATCGGGGCCTTAGACAAGGTGACCCGCTCTCTCCGTATCTTTTTGTGCTAGTTATGGAAGCTTTCTCCCTGCTTATGGCTCGTTCTGAATCTCTTCAATCTGTTCAACCAATGAGGCATTCTGGTTCCATCTCCCATCTTTTATTTGCTGACGACCTATTGGTTTTCTGCCGGGCCAATGTTTCTTCTTTTAAGGGGCTGAAGGATCTTCTTAAAACTTTTGCTCTTTGCTCTGGGCTTGAGATCAACCTTCAAAAGAGTTCGGCTATTTTTAGCAAGGGCACGCGGGACCCCAGAAGCTTGGCCGCTTCTCTTGGTATTAAGTTGGTATCTTCTTTCACTACCTACTTGGGTTTGCCTCTTTCTTCCAAATACCCTAAAACTGCTATGTTTAACCGGTTGATTGAAAAGTGCAAATCAAGATTGCAGGGATGGTCTTCCTCTTGTCTTTCCATCTCTGGTAGGATTGAGCTGGTCCGATCTGTTATTTATGGTATGGTGGGTTTCTGGATGCAAGCTTATTGCCTTCCGATCTCAGTGATCCGCTCTATTAATTCGGCTTGCAGGAAGTTCATTTGGGGTAAATTGTTCTCCTGGGCTTGGAAGGACCTGTGTACTCCTAAGAAAGAGGGTGGAGTGGGTCTGCGAATGCTGAAAGATTTAAACTCAGCCTCTGGTATTCGTTTGATTTGGCGTTACCTTTCAACGGATGGATTATAGGCAAAATTCATGCGGAAAATTCATATGCCTGTCTATGGATTTTACTCTGCAATTTCTAAACCATCCTAATCTGGTACGTGGAAGTTCTTGCTTAAGCATCGGTCAATCTCCCATAAATTGATCAAACGAATCGTGAAAGATGGCTCGACTACTTTATTTTGGTTTGACAACTGGCACCCCACCGGGCCCCTATATCTCCAATGTGAACCTATTACTGGAACTGCAGATGCCCTCGTAAAAGACTTCTGGACTAATGATAATTGGGCCCCAGCAATTATTAGTGTCCTACCTATGCTCAATGGCTTTAAATTAACGTCAGGCGCTGATTCTTGGTGCTGGTCGCGTGGGCCAAATTTTTCGCTTCGCAGCGCCTGGGAGGGATCCCGTGAGGCTCGGCCTATTTTCACTCATTGGCCGGTAGTCTGGCATACCAACGCTATGCCGAAGATGTCCCTGGCGCTTTTGAGAGCATTCCATAAGAAACTACCGACCAAAGACCACCTCACCCGCTGTGGTCTTGCTACAGACGGGTATTGTGTTCTATGTGCTTCCCAGGTTGTCGAAACCTGTAACCACATTTTTTCGAATGTGAGTTCAGTCGCTACATTCTAGTGCGGAGTCTCCTTAAGCTGGGATATACTGGGGTGGTGCCTACTAACCTTGAGGGTGTTGGTGATTGGATTTTGATGAGATACAAGAAATCAGATTGTGTTGGGGTATTGGCAAAATCAGTGCTTGGAGCTATGGTCTGGCATATATGGAAGAAGCGCAACTCGCGTTTATTTGGTGGCAAGCATGTAGGCAAGGTGGCTCTTTTTGAGGAAATTGCCTCGGATGTTCGTATCACCCTACGCAACATGGAAATTGATATCCCCCCTGATGAAATGGCCTTCTCTAATTGGGGTTTCCTTGATTGTGGCTGAGCTTAACATGTAATTGTTTTAGTTGTTGGCTGATTATTTCCTGGTAGGAAAGTGGATTGTAGAGGGTGACGGCGCTTGTGCCATATCCCCTCTCTTTCTACCGTCCCGCTAGGGTAATTTAGCTTGTACATTTGTACCTATTCTTGTTTTTAATAAAGACTATCACTTATCTGTCAAATATATATATATATATATTTATATATATATATATATACACACACATATATAACCATTCATAATACAAATTTTGCTCAGCTCCCTGGCTCCCTCGTCCTGTGCCTTCCGGCGCGACTTCGGCGGCCACACGGCTGGGGCTCCGGCCCCCCATCTCCCAGATCGCTCCTCCCAAAACAAGCTCCACTTCCCATGGCCTCATCGTCCTCAGGACCGATCCCCCCTCTCAATGCCCATGGCTTCCCTCAGGCGACAGCCTCTTCGGCCTCTTCCGCACGATTGAGCCCCAGCGCCGGCCATCCCACTGCAATAATCCCTGATTGCGTCGAGGTGGGGTTGATAACCCGTGGGTAACTGTTGCTGGGCGGCGACGTTCTGATTCGACCTCCTTGGCTGGCATTGATTCACAGCGCCTCGGGCGCGGTGGCGCTAGGGCGACGGGTAGATCTTCGGGCGTTGGCCGTCATTCTGATGCTGCCCCCAGCACCGGGGTGATGGCCGGTGTATTCCTCGCATCTCTGGAGACCAGGGCTCTATCGCTCGCCGGGTGCTCGATGGAATGCCCCAGAGAAGCGAGGCTCAGCTGCCGTAATCATCTTACGTTTCCTCCACCTCCTTTAGCGCAATTTGCGCTCCCCGGGTCATTCCGAGCTGTGGCCTGGAATTCTCGCCTCCCATTGTGGTGGGGGAGGGGATCGTCGCCGACATCCTTCCAGCGGATATCTCCCAAGCTGCCGGACGGTGGGCCAACACGTTGGTTGGCTACTTTGTTGGCCAGCGACCTTACTACGGTCATCTCAAGGCTTGGGTTGGTCGTGCGTGGAAACCACAAGGCGAAGTCCAAATCCACACGAGGGAAAACGGCTTCTTTTTCTTCAAGTTTGCTATTACCGAGGAGTGCGACGTCATCCTCAATGGCGGCCCCTGGCTCCTGGATGGCCGCTTGCTTGTCCTTAGGCGCTGGGCCCCCGACATCGGTCTCGACCGTGACTTACTGTCCTCTGTTCCCATTTGGGTGCGGTTCCCTCAGCTCCCAATCCAATTTTGGTCCCCGTTATATTAGGGAAGCTCACCAGCATTCTGGGTCGTCCGATGTTCTCCGACGCCGCAACCGCAAACGCCTCCCGGCTTTCTTTCGCCAGGTGCTTCGTCGAGATAGACTCTGTGTCATCATTTCCACCCTCTATCTCAGCGCGCCTTGCAGATGGGTCCATCATCCCCATCGCGGTTGAGTACGAGAAGATCCCCCCACTGTGCTCCCACTGCCGTTGCTTCGGGCACGACCTGTCCCAGTGTGAATCGCCGACACGACCCACGGCTCCGCCGTTAGAGGTGACCGCTCAGTCAGGTTCCTCTCCCAGCTCTACCCCTGGTACGGTCTTGCATCCCCCCTTGGTTATCCCCAACCAGCCCACTGTCCTACTTAATCCAGCTCCAGCACATCCCCTTGGACCTGCTGTCAATAGTCTGCTTCCTACTCCAGCTGAACCCTGGCCTCATCAAATATTTCCTCCTCAACCCCTGGCCCATCCCACGGCCCCACAGCCCTGTGCCCAATCATCCACTGTTCTCGTCCCTCAAGCCCAAACCCTCAATCCCCCTGCTCCTCTAGCCCGTGTGCAAATCCCCCATACCCCAGTTCATTCATCCCCGGGTTTCTTGCCTACAAACGCCCCCAGGCCAGCTGCATCCTCAGGCCTGATTCTCTCCGGGGCCCCCCCTCGACAGCCGATCTCTGTGCGACCTACGCACCTCACCCCCGGGCTAGCTAACCCTCTTCCGGTTACATCCACATACGTCCCACCAAGTGATAATTCTCTCCTCTCCCTCGCTTCACCCTACGATGAAGACCCCAATGCCAAGGCCTTCTCGAATATTCCTCCTTTGGCCGTGACAGAGCAGCAACTGGGGGCCCCCACATTATTCGCGGCTGCGCCGATGCCTGACGCCCAGGCAGTCCCTATTGCCGTTGCCTCTAGCCCGGCCCCTGTTGATTCTTGGAATGGGGATGGGACCCCCCTTGAGGCTGGCAAAGGCGCTGACCCAGCCCCGGGCGATGCTTCGGAGGGGTTGTTGGGTAAAGGACATGTCTGCCTCCCCGAGTTCGACAATGAATTCCCAGCTCTAAGCCCATCTTGGCCCCTGCGACACAGTCCTATGTCCCTTGCCCCTACCCCCTGCCCTCATCCCGCAACTATTCCCAACCCTGCCTACATCCCCCCCGTCAAAAACTCCAAGTCCCATTCCCCAAATCCAAACAACAGAGGGACGGCCCCCCCTCGAGTGAAAACCCGGAGCCAGCAACCCACTAAGTGATCATGTCAATCTTAGCCTGGAATGTGAGGGGTCTTAATGCCGGTGCTCGTCGTAGGGACGTGTGCCACCACATCGGTAAATATAAAGCCTCACTGGTGGGCTTGTTAGAGACTAAGATTCGGGATCCTCTGGGGGACATTGTATCTTCTTGCTGCCCTCGGGGGTGGGTGTCGTTTCACAACTATGAGCATGCTCCTAAGGGTAGAATATGGGTGGTGACTGACCCGTCTTTCTGGGACTGTACGGTCACCTCTTCGTCGGTGCAGCACGTTACCCTCCAGTGCGTTAACCGTGGTGGTTTTTCGTCCTTCGTCTCCTTTGTTTACGCTTCCAATCTGGCGTCTGATAGGTTACGTCTCTGGGACCTGTTGCGCACTGATAGCTCTCTTGTGGTTGGTAGGGCTTGGTTGGTGCTTGGTGACTTCAATGTCACAAGATTCATAGATGAGAAGGTTGGGGGGCGTGGCCTAACGACGGACATGTTGGCAGACTTCAATAGTTGCATTGAGGATTGCGGACTTGATGATATCCACTGTGTTGGCGACCACCTTAGCTGGAGCAACTGCGCTACTGATGGCCCCAGGATCTCTTGCAGGCTGGATATGGCTGTTGTGAACTCCGAGTAGATCACGGCCCTCCCAGACTCTTATGCTTCCTATCTACCCCCAGCTACTAGTGACCACTCCCCTCTCCTGGTTCAGGTAATCCCTCCTCCTAACTCGGGGCCCAAGCCCTTCAGATTTTTTGGTCACTACCTGCAGGTTCCTGGATTCTATGCTCTTGTTCTATCCATTTGGCGAGGGCATTACACGGGCTCCCCTATGCTCAGGCTTGTTACCAAGCTGAAGGCCCTAAAGGCGGCCATCCGAGCCTGGCCCCCTGCCCGACGCCCCTTCCCCTCATCCGAGTCCATCAGGATAGACATCACTGCTACTCGTGCGAACCCTGATTTCCACTATCGCCCAGATCTTCTTACTCGGGATCGCACTCTCAGTCGCCTTCTTGCTTCTAGCCTTGCATGTGAGGAGAGTCAGGCCAGACTGAAGAGCCGTCAGACCTGTCTTTCTCAAGGGGACAGGAACATCAGGTTCTTCTATGCTGCGGCTAAGGATCGTGCAGCTGGCAATAGTCTTCTACACTTGGTTGGGCCTGGGGGGGACCCTGCTACCAGGCTTGACACTCTTCGTACTGAAGCGGTGGATTACTTCACCGCTCTCTTCCATCAGGATTCGTATCCCTCCTCCTTCCCTGAGGTTATTCCCATGCATATCCTCTACCCGGGTGCTAGTGGCTGGATTGGCAGCCCTGTTGCCGACCAAGAAATCAAGGATGCTCTCTTCTCTTTGGACAAAGACAAATCTCCCGGGCCAGATGGTTTCTCCCCTCTCTTCTTCCAAGAGTTGTGGGGGCATCGTGGGCACAGACATCCTCCTCGCGGTCCGCTCCTTCTTTTCGTCTGGATGTATCATGAAGCAAATCAACCATACCTTCCTCACATTCCCAAGGCCCCCACGGCATCCTCTCTCGGTGACTACCAGCACATTTCTTGCTGCAATGTCATATATAAGATCATCTCCAAAGTCCTTAGTAGAAGGATGGCTGCTGTCATCCCTGGTCTCATATCTTGGAACCAGTCGGCTTTCATTAAGGGCCGTTTGATCTCTGATGCTACCCTTCTTGCCCACGAGCTTATTAGGGACTTCTCTGCTTCTATGGGATCTAGGGCTTGCATCCAGTTGGATCTACATAAGGCTTTTGATAGTATCAACCGTGAGTTCATTTACTACTTCATGAGGCGTCTGGGGTTTCCTCCTTCCTTCATCCATTGGGTCAAGATTTGTGTCGACTCTCCCTCATTCTCCGTCCTCGTCAACGGATCCCCTGCCGGGTTCTTTAGGAGCAATAGGGGGATCCGCCAAGGGGATCCTATGTCCCCCTTCCTTTTTGTCATGGTCATCGAGGCCTTTACCATCCTGATGGACACGGCTTCTACCTCGGGTATCGTCCGCCCTCCAAAGAGGGGCGGCTTGGGGGTCCCCTCCCACCTTCTCTTTGCCGACGACATGCTGGTCTTCTGTAGGGCTGAGGAGGCATCCTTTGAGGGTCTTGGACTCCTGTTGTCCTCTTTCCATCTTATGACGGGTCTTAATGTGAATAAAGGCAAGAGCAAGTTGATGCTCAGTAAGGGTTGTGGCAATGGGCGTGACCTCTCTCTTCTCCTTGGCATCCCCATTGTGGCCTCTCCGGTCAGGTACCTGGGTCTCCCCCTTTCTTCTTCGTACCCGGCAGCTAAGCTCTTCTCGGGTCTTGTGGACAAGTGCAAGGCCAAGGTCTCTAGCTGGTCCTCCAGACTCCTTTCCACGGCGGGGCATATTGAGCTTGTGCGTACAGTCATTCACGGATTTGTTTCTTATTGGATGCAGTCTTATCGCATTCCGACCTCTGTTCTCTCTGGTATTGATCGCTTATGTCGGGACTTCATTTGGGGATCTAAGCTCCATCTCTGGAGTTGGGCGGACATGTGCCTTCCGAAGTCAGAAGGGGGGATTGGTCTTCGCAGCCTCCGCGAGGTGGGTGTGGCCACGGGGGCTAAGCTTCTTTGGCGTCTTCTTCATTCCCCATCCCCCTGGGCCTCCTACATGCGCACCGTCTATCTGAAGAGTACGCCCCTTTTCCAGTGTGTGCCCTCGGTCCTGGATTCGGGTACTTGGAAGCATATTATTCGAAGTCGGGACTCGGCCTCTAGTTGTTTTCGTCGAATTGTGGGTGATGGCCGTTCCACGTCTTTTTGGTATGACCCCTGGCTGCCCTGCGGCCCGTTGGCCGACCTCCACCCTCCCCCCCCCACCTGCGATACCGCCGTGTTGCTGACTTCTGGGATGGTAGTGCCTGGTCTCTCCCCGTTGAGCTCGCCCACATTGCCCCCTCTCTGGCTCCTGTTTCCGTGTCGGACGGCCCTGACTTCTGGGAGTGGACGGTGGTTGGGGGCTGTTCCATCCGCTCCGCCTGGTCCTCAATGCGCTGCCGCTCTCCCCCTGACCGCCTTGCGTCTGTGGTCTGGTTCCCTGGGCACACACCCAAGTTCTCTCTCACCCTTCAGCGTGCCCTTGCTGATCGTCTGCCCACCACTCAGCAGCTTGCCAGACGGGGTATTCGTGACCATTCTCCTTGTGTCCTCTGTGGCTTGTATCCTGAGTCCACTCGCCACGTCTTCTTCCGATGTGAGTTTAGCTCTTTTGTTTGGGCGGCTTGTAAGCTACGGCTTGGGATTCCTTCTGTCTCTAAATCTATCATCGTTGATGCTCACATGCTGAGAAGGCGATTTGGAGCCCGCGGGAAGCTCACGGCCAGGGGCAAGCTCTCCATGATGGTTTTCTCTGCGGCAGTCTGGCATATTTGGAGGGAGAGGAACTGCCGCATCTTCAGATCACTTAGGTCCACTGTGTCTGCCCTCTTGGCTAGGATAACTGCGGACGTTTCGGATGCTTTGGTTGGTAGTATCCCCGAGGATCTCCTCCCTGAGGATACCCCCTTTTTGATAACTGGGGGCTTTTGTAGGCCGTCTTTTGTGTCCCCCCAGCATAGGATCTGCACTTCTTTTTTTCTTCGCACCGCCTGGTATGGCCTGCGCGAGGTGACTGCTCCCCAGCCTCTCCCTCGCCTGCCCTACTTGTTGGCCCGTGCCTTGATGTAGCCCTGTTCATATATATACATACACACTTACTTTTCAATATATATATATATATATATATATATATATATATATATATATATATATAGGTAAATCTTCATGTGAGAACATTTCGCACCGTGTGAAAATGTTTTTAGTTTTTTTTTTGAAATTTTTTTTTTCAAAAATTCTTTTTTCCACCCTCATTATATGTTGTTATACCCCCCTCAAAAAATAATGGTTGAGAAATAATGTCATTTGGCCTTCGATCAAGGCATTTCATCAAATTCGCACGTTTTGAGACCGTTAAATTTGTAACGGGTGGATGGGTGCTCTAATGCCCAACGGGTTCACCCATTATTTTCCCTGGGGTATATAATTGTATGGATTAAACATCAAAAAAAGAATTTTTGAAAAAAAAATTTCAAAAAAATAAAAAAAAAGATTTCGCACGGCTTTCGCACGGGGTTTTTCGCACCCGAAGATTGCCCTATATATATATATATATATATATATATATATATATATATATATATATATATATATATATATATACTAGTCATAACCCGTGCCCGCGGGCACGGTTCATTTAAGATTTTTCCCCGCGAAATCTGTGTTCCCCAAAAAAATATTTTCACGTCCAAAATTTAAAAGAAAAACAAAGCAGCGTAAAAATTTTTAGCGATACGGGCGCCTTCGACGCGGAACAACAAATTCGACGTAGGCGCCTTCAGCGCGGAACAACAAATTCGACGCCGGCGCCTTTGGCACTGGCAAAAATACGCCTTCGACGCAGACGCCTTCTGTTGGTTCAAAAATATATATTGCATGTGGATACACATACATGTAAATGTGTGCGTATTTATGGTGAAACAATTCTTTTAAACAATTATTTTAGGTGCATGTTGTGTTGTTACGATGCAACGTTTAGGTGGCTGCAGGCTCCATCGTGTTCACCATTACTCCACAGATATTACGAAAATAGCCTTGGCTTTAGCCATGAATGATCAAGGGGCAATGGAGGTTCAGTGTGATGTGAGCACAGTGACGATGGAGGGGTTTTATAAAGGGTGGAAAGTGCATCAAATATGTGTATGCAGGTTACAACTTGACAAATGTCTCTTGGTTTTCCAGCTGGCTTTCAATCTCAGCCCGCATAAAACAATGGGACCTGCAATGTGCCTCTGCATATTCCGCCTCTTTGAGAAACGTGTGGGTATTAAAGCACAGCCTGGCTCTTTGATGAATATGTAGGTATTAAAGGCTGATGCATTCAATTTCAAAAAAGCAATTTGTTCTCCCAACAAATTTTCTCCCAACCCAAAAATTTTCCCTCCAAAATTTGATGTGACATTGCCACATAGGATAAGTTCAAAAACAGCTCTCAATTGTAATATAGATATCTACACACACATATACCTATATGTATACATATACTTATTTACATATACATATACGTATATACATATATACAAATAGATATATGTACACACATATATATATATATACGTATATGTATATGTCTATACGTATATGTATATATATATATATATATCTATTATACATTTGACAGTGTTTTTTGAATCATAGGGCTGACTAGGACAAGATAAAGAGTGGTTGAGATTTGATCTTGGTAAATCAATGGTTGAGATTGGATTTTGTGAAATTTTTTGGGGAAAAATGCCTTGGGAACATAAACTTTGAAATTAGAAGTGCCTTGGGAAAGAGTGTGAAAATTAAATTTGGGTGGAGAAGTGCATTGGAAACCTAAACTTTGAAATTAAACATGCATTGGGAAAGATTGTGGAGAATCATAATCCATTAAATTAAACAAAATAAAAAATTTACCGTAAAAATACCCTGATGTTTGTTGTTCCGGCGCTCGAGCTAAATTTTTTTACGCTAATTTGTTGTCCCGCGCCAAAGGCGCGGGCGCTAAATTTGTTGTTCGACGTCGAATTTGCTGTTCCGCGCAGAAGGCGCCTGCGCCGAATTTGTTGTTCTGCACCGAAGGTGCCCGTGCCGCTAAAATTTTTACACTAATTTATTGTTCTGTTAAATTTTGGCTGTGGAAATAATTTTTGGGGAGCAAAGATTTCGCGGGGGAAATAACATGCGCCTGCGCCGAAGGCGCCCGCGCTGCGCTAATTTTTTTTACAAAGAATTGTTGTTCTGCGCCGAAGGCACGGGCGCCAAATTTGTTGTTCGACGCCAAATTTGTTGTTCCACGCCGAAGACGCCTGCGCCGAAGGTGTCCGTACCTTAAATATTTTTACGCTAATATACTGTTCTGTTAAATTTTGGCTGTGTAAATAATTTTTCGGGGAACAAAGATTTCGCGGGGAAAATGTTAAATGAACCGTGCCCGCGGGCACGGGTTATGACTAGTACATATATATACATACACATACACATACATACATACATATATATATGTGTGTGTATATATATATATGTATACATATATATACATATATGTATTATATATATACATATGTATATATATATATATATACATATATATATATGGCAATCTTCGGGTGCGAAAAAACCCGTGCGAAAGCCCGTGCGAAAACTGTTTTTTATTTTTTTGAAATTTTTTTTCAAAAATTCTTTTTTTGATGTTTAATCCATACAATTATATACCCCAGGGAAAATAATGGGTGAACCCGTTGGGCATTAGAGCACCCATCCAACCGTTACAAATTTAACGGTCTCAAAACGTGCGAATTTGATGAAATGCCTTGATCAAAGGCCAAATGACATTATTTCTCAACCATTATTTTTTGAGGGGGGTATAACAACATATAATGAGGGTGGAAAAAAGAATTTTTGAAAAAAAAATTCAAAAAAAAGATAAAAACATTTTCGCACGGTGCGAAATGTTCCCATTTGAAAATTTTCCTATATATATATATATATATGTATATATATATATATATATATATATATAGGGTAAAGTGTTCCTAGGGTGACTCCTTAGATTAAATCTAAGGATTCGCCCACATTTTCTCCCATCTCCCACAATTCTTTTGGATTTTATTTTTCATAAGATTGTTGGTCACATCATAGATGATCAACATACCAAAAATCAAGTCATTTCAATACTTTAAAAGCCATCATCTACCCCTTGCAACTTCAACGGTCTGAAAACGTGCTGAAAAACCCATAAAGTTGCAAGGGATAGATGATGGCTTTTAAAGTATTGGAATGACTTGATTTTTGGTATGTTGATCATCCATGATGTGACCAACAATCCTATAGAAAATAAAATCCAAAAAAATTGTGGGAGATGGGAGAAAATGGGGGCGACTCCTTAGATTTAATCTAAGGAGTCACCCTAGGAACACTTTACCCATATATATATATATATATATATATATATATATATATATATATATATATATATATATGTGTGTGTGTGTGTGAGCAAGGTTGACGGCTAGGAAACCCCCTATGTATATATATGTGTGTATATATATACACATATATATACATATATATATATGTTGTGAGCAAGGTTGACGGCTAGGAAACCCCCTAGCCTCATATATATAACAAACAATATGGGTGGATACCCAATAGGCCCATTAGGCCCATCTCATAACACTTCCCCTTATCCAAACATCTTTGTATACTCGACATATGAATACTGCAGGATCCATAGTACTTATGAGTATCATAAGGGATGGATACTTTCAGATCCTAAGTTAGGGATAACTGCCTCGTTTAAACCTTTAGCTATAGAAAACCCAGTGGAAAAAACCAATAGCCAAAGGAAAAGAGTACAGTTTTCCATAACATCCCCTGATTGGTGGAAGTATTTAGGGGTGGATACTTCTGGATCTAGAGTCAATGAGGATGTCTCGTTAAAATTTTTAGCTATTGAAAACCCAGTGGAAAAAACCAATAGCCAAGGGAAAAGAGTACAATACTACATTGACTCCCCTTGATCTATACAAGGTGCAGGCTTGCAGATCTCCTAGGCAACTATACATCAATCTCTTACAATGTTTCGAGTACAAAATACAAGATATCTATCGTCTATACAAGAGATCGCTCATCAATGGCAGCTACTGAATCTGAGGGAGCTCTTTCGAAGAGGAGTGGTTTGCAGACTTGGTAGGTAACTCCACGTCTTTGACCCAGTCGTCATTGTGTCTGCGAGGTACTGCAGGACCTGGCTATGCATACTTATGATTTGCTTCTTGGATGATGAGTCTCTCGGGATGGTGGGATTGATGTTTCCTTGGAAGCATGCTTTGCTGGTCTCCAGGAGTTGGTCGTTCTTTTGTTATAGTCATCGTGATGATACGTAACCTGTATCTGCAAATACATTTAACATGTTGGATGATCATTGACCCTTGGAGGTAGCGCAGAAGCTACATATCTTTGGTCCAGTGGTGCGCTGCAGGCATTGCACTGTATCTGGCTAACAGATTTACTGTCAATGCCCTCTAGAGTCGCGTGCAGTTGGCCAGATAAAGCAATGTACCAAAAAACACTTGAGTAAGGTACTTCAGGACCTAGGATATCCTTCCCCTCTTCCAGCAAATGGAAAGGGTCTGTCACGCCCCGCTTCCCTAAAATGGAGGCGAGACGTGAGAAGGTCCGCTCAAGCGTGGAGCCGTGAAGCTGCATGCCTGATAAGCGTCAATTTAGTACAAGCAGGTCCCTGTAATCGCAAAAGGAACAACAACAATAATAATAATATAATGAGACGGATATGAAATACCAATCCCAAAGTTTGTCCACCAAAATATTCAACATCACAGAAAAGCCACCATGCTAACAGGAAAGAGTCTAAGGCCCAGAATAAGGCCAAACAAAACAACACAAACACAACAGAGTATCAAACTAGGTGCCACGCACCGACAACTAAGCAGTCTAACAAAAGAAGCTAAACGAAGACACTAAGACTGATCCCCAGTGTCAACGAAGTCCTCGATCAACGCGGGTTCTAACTCAGCGTCAGCGAACACCACGTCCTCGGTAAGTAACTCAGGCTCGGGCTATAACATGTGTCACCCAAAAGAGAAAAGGGGCACATGTCAGCAAGTCGAAAGACTTGTGCAAGGAAACGGAAAGAAAGGTAAACTAGCAACCTAGCAGTTAAAGTATGGTGCATGGCAAGTAAAGTAAGGTGGTAACAAGTAAAGTAAAGCAAAGTAAAGTACAAGTAGCAAGTATCAAGTGGTAAGGGTGACATGTAATGTCAAGTAACAAGTAAAGTACAAGGGATCACTCAACGAGTGCCCTATTGCCCTCAGGCTGTGTTCAAGTATCAGGTACAAGGGATCACTCAACGAGTGCCCTATTGCCCGCAGGCTGTGATGAGCTCGTCTTCTGGAACACGAGCCAGAAAGTGTATTTGGCAAAGGATTGTGCCCACGCAAGGTGGGTGCCTAACCGGGACAAATAGTACAAGTATGTAGCGAAGCTACGCAATCACGATGAGTATTCAAGCATGCAATGACATGAACAGATATTCGCGTACCGTTAATTGTATTTAAACGTGACAGGCAAAATGCAATGACATGAATATATTCGCGTACCGTTAATTCAAATTAAACATGGCAGTTAAAATGCAACAGCAGTTAAGGATGCATGGATGATATGAACAGTTAATACGCGTACCGTTTAGGGAAGGTAAACGTGACATACAAGCATGATGAGGGTGACGGACCAAGCTTCGTTGTCAAGCTAGGTCAATGGCGTCTAGACGGCTATCCTTTCACCGTCTAGTCTCTTTTACGCTAAAGCAAGGTAATGGCCTAAGACATGACCTAGATCAAGAGATGCAAGTTTCACTTGCCTGATACCGAGATTGACGAGCAATGAAGATCGTCACAGAAGCTAACTACGGAATGGATCACTGTTATGGCAAAACAATCATTAGCACAATGATTCTAAATTGGTTTCTTATTAGAACCCTAACCATCTAATAATCCATTTTATTAGGGTTTCACAATGTCAATGTGGGTTATGCTAAAACTAAAGGAATCGAGTATTACCGTGAAGAACCGAAGGAACGATGCCGAGCAACCGCGGCAACGGAAGAGCGATCCAGTTCAGATCTGGAAATGAGGGAAAAATCTGGAGAAATGGGTTTTGATGTGAATTTTGGGGGTTTGATGAAGGTTTGGGGAAGATGGAAGGTGGGTTGTGACAATGGAGGGTTTGGATGATGAAGGATGAGCTTGGGATGAAGGATTAATGGTTTGAGGAAGATGGGGGCTCAATGGGGGAGAAATTAGGGTTTTAGGTCATGAGGGAGGAGAAGAAAACGTTTGGAGGGGTATTTATAGAGTTTGGTGGCGGCTAGGGCAAAACTAGGGTCTCCGGCACTGCTTAGTCGGTCAAAGAACAACTGTTGACCGACTAGTTTGAGAACTAGTCGGTCGGTTGAACAACGCAGACCGACTAAGTGTAAACAGTAGCTCCAGTCGAAAACCTGAACTAAGAGTTAGTCGGTCAAAAAACAACTACTGACCGACTAGTTTGACATCCAGTCGGTCAATGAACGTTCTTAGACCGACTAAGAGTAAATAGTAACTCGACTGTACAGAAGAACTAAGAATTAGTCGGTCTGAGTACAAAACTTAACCGACTAGTTTAACAACTAGTCGGTCGAAAGATGAACTTAGACCGACTAAGAATGAACAGTACTGATACCTAAAATTAGTAGACGAGTTAGTCGGTTAAAGAAGCATTGCTGACCGACTAGTTTGCAACCTAGTCGGTCAACCAACGTTCTTAGACCGACTAACGACAAACAGTAACTCCTGAATAACTTTTCAAGCCCGCTAGTCGGTTCAAGAAGGTTTTTCGACCGACTGGATCGTCATCTAGTCGGTCGGTGCCCCTTCTTATACCGGCTAACGTGCACCAAAAGTTCCGAAATGGAGCGCGAAGCTCCGGGATGGTTTCCTAAGTCTCCTAGGCTCGTTCTAACTCTAAGATATCGACGTTATGAAGCCCGTCACGAATGACTTACTTCAAACACGCCGACCGACGGAAGAATCTAGAGAATCACGACGAAACGAACGAAAATGAAACTACGGAGACGGAAATGGAAATCACAATCAAGAAGAAGCAACCAAATATATATATAATAAAATCCATACATGAAAACCAGTCGTTACAGGGTCTTACTGTGAATCCATACGACCAGTGGGTGTATTTAGCGGATTACAATTGTCCATGTTTCTTCATCAACTCCGGTTGTATAAAGTTTAATGTCACATGTTATTCATCTTCGGGATGATAATTTCATCTTCTGGATGATAATTCATCTGCTGGATCATAGTTTCATCTTCATGATGATTATTCATTTTCAGGATGATAATTCATCTTCTGGATGATAATTTCATCTTCTGGATGATTATTCATCTTCTGGATGATAATTTCATAGAGTAGATGGCCCAAAAATCTATCCAGGCAAATAAGGAGGAAATCCGTAAGGGTATGTTGTCACATCATCCATAGCAACATAGCCTAATATTTCCTTTGCCAATCGCATGGTTTTTGCAACTATGACCAGGGACCCTGATGCATCAGTTTAAATAACTTTGTAAGTGAGTTATGCTCATCTTACTTGATTACTTCCTGGTTTCTGCGAAATAAACCTCTAAGTTATAGCATGTTGCTTATAGCATACAGTTTTATTTATATTAAACAATACTCGGTTAGCCCACATGTTTGATATCTTTTGATATCAAGACTTCAGGTCCAAACACTTCACATTTCATAAGTGAGTCCAGCTCAACTTATTATTGCCTCGTTCCACATTATTTGGCCAAATCTCTACGTTTGCTTCAGGAAACGGAGATTGAAACGATATCTATGGCAAAATAAAATGTGAGTAATTGTCGACAAGTGTGTTTTATCCAAATACATCCCCATGTACATATATTATTCAATTCATTCTAGATTCATCTCTTCTAGAGGTTCTGGAAAGGGAGAGGATATGGAGATAAGCTCACTTTCCTGTGGTGGAATTGCTTTAGGGTCTCCAAGAGTTATTTCTCGCTTTGGAGCCTCGTGGTATATCCTCTCATCCATTGAGGATATCTACTTCTGCTACTGGTGAATTGCATCCATTATATTTGCTATGTCAATCATAACTGGATTTTTAGTAGATGGGATGTGTGAATTTGACAATATTTATATTTTCAGTAACTATGTCTGATAACCGTTTAACAGTTTCATAAGTTTGGATCTTCAGGATCTCATCACAATTTATGATAATCAGATCATATGTATTAATGATTTAAATGGTCAATTGAGCTTACATGGATGATTATAGTAATTCTGTTGAACCTAATATTGGGGAATTAAAGATATGTGGATCTTCAGGATCTCATCGAATCTTTAAAGGAGTGCCCATCAATGCACATCTTAGGAGAAGTGATTTTTAAATGCTTTCCTGTTTAGAGTGCATTTTGATGGTTTAAAGTGGTGATGTGGGGATGTATCACTACTATAAAAAAACGCTTGCATAGCGCTTTTTTTACCCTTGGATAGCGCTTTTAAGCGCTATCCAAGCTACCGCTATGGTAGCTTGGATAGCGCTTTTATAAGCGCTATCGTAGTGGTTTAGTAAGATAGCGCTTATAAAAGCACTATCCAAGCTACCGCTATGGTAGCTTGGATAGTGCTTTTTTAAGCGCTATCTAAGTGTTTTACTATTTTTTAGATTTTCTATTTTTTAACAAACAAAATTAAACATTAGCCACGGACTGGCTGTGGCTAATATACATTAGCCACGGATTGGCTGTGGCTAATGTGTATTAGCCACAACCAGTCCGTGGCTAATGTTTAGTTTTTTAAAAAAAAAATTAAAGAAATTCGAGTCTTGGCTAATTGACAAATCTCACATTGATAACTTGCAAATTTTAAATCACTGATAACGAAAACAACACTGTGACATGAGAAAAAGAGACACTTACAGTTATTATCATAATCAAAAGTAAAATTTAATAACAAATACAACACAAATGATGAAAAAGATACTAACATGTATCTGGCTAACTGATGTTACATACATACAAATTAAAATTACATGCACGCTTCCTCCCTGCACTATACAGAGCCGTGTTATTCCAAGTTTCTTGGCTAAGCGCTGAAGCCATTGCATCCTCCGAGTCCACCTTCGCTTGACCTGTGGCATCAAAGATATTGCAATATCACAACTTAAAAGCCCTCTCTCTTCACCAACAGAATAATAAAAGAAAGCACAGTTTTTAATTTTTTTTAATTTTATTTTATGCCGCATGCGCGTCCATGTTTTTTTTGTGGGGTGTTTCTGGCTAAAAGCAATACATGGTACCACCTTATAAATGCCAACTGGGTATGTAACTTAAACTACCTGAATATAAATAAAACAACGGACCTGAATGTTAGGGGCAAAGCCACCCTTATCTCCAACATTGGTAGCATCTTGTCCATACTTCTTCTTAATGACACTCTGAAAGCAAATGAACAAGTTACACATTGTTTTCGGTATTATGATAGAGAATAATCTGTTAAGGAAAATTGTGTTTTGCTCTTACCCCTTTCTTTTCTGTATAATCAAGATAATCCTTCATTTCAAACACTGGTCCAGCAAAGTGACTCCCACAACAGAGGCAGTAACCAATATATTCAACCATAGAGGGGCAACGAATCAACCGATATTTCTTCTACGCCTCACGTAAACCTTCTTCTTTCAGAATCCCATCACTGTAAGTTATTGCGCAGGAAATAACTTTTAACACCAGCACCATCAGCGCTCCTGAATTTGCATATAAAGGAAAGTTGATGACGTTATAACTTAAGACAAAGAAGAATGTTAAGGTTTTAACCTTCAGCTTTGAGGAATGAAATATGTCTTTGAACAAAATCTGGAATTTGGCGAGGTTACAATATAATAAGTACATTCTACTAAGAACTATAATAAAGTATTGACATATAATGTGTATTGTGACAGATAAGTAAGTGAATGATTTCAACATATTTTGTTTACAACAATGATAACCTATGTTGCACAGATACAGCCAATCCGACATGTACACGACACGTTGACACACTCCAAATTCTAAAAATATATATATGATATGTGTGCAACAAGGGCATCCGACATGCATCAGACATGATACAGCTTTATAATAGTAGTGTCCAAGCATGCGTCAGACATGATACACTCCAAATTCTAAACCATTTGATGTTAATAAGGAGTTTATTGTTTATCTGTAAAATTTTGGTACCAATTAAGCATACTTATGCTTCTTTGCCTAGTGGGTGGGAGTCTAGTTCTAATCTCCAAGGTGTTGTGTAATATCCCTAACGCATCTTGATAGCACCAAGCAATGCTATGGTTAGAATTGGAAAAATCTATTACACTTCATAGCGTGTATTTATGTTCTGGACCTTCCAAATGTTACTATTTTCGTATTTCTTGGTAAGGTTTTAAGAATAAAATAAAATAAGGATATATTGAAGCATCTTAGGATATGGTTTTAGTTAAAAAAAGAAATAACATATTAAAGTATTCTTTACAAAATGCTTTCACCACCTCCATATAAACATAATTACATACAAATGCCCAGTAATATACAGATGAATACATACAAACGTTTTCTCTAGTACTTTTTTGCTTATATTTTAGCTACGTGTTAACCTTTGGAGAGCAATTTTGGTAGGTATGGACCATTCTGGATATGCAGTACTCTAATATTTGTGGCAGCAGCAATTGGCACCTTTGTTACATATTTGGCACATAAGTTGCAGCACAAAGAATGGGATTATGACATCAACCTGGTCACATGGTTTGCTGGTTTGTTCTATGGTTATGTGACCTTTGTTCCTTTAGGTTTGTATCTAATTCTTAAGTACTTCTCAGCACCATCTGGGCTCGTTTAGCTTTGGTGCCTTTATGGCTACTCTTTCTTCGTGCAATGGTTAGAATTTCACAAAGAACAAAAGAATTGGAAAAAACTTGCAATGCTTAGAATTGAACTTTACAGACAGAAATGTAGATTCCAAGCTGAGACTTTTGTGCCCATGGATCCAAGTCCCAAACAATTAGAAGACACTCAACTGCTATAGCTGCCTCTCTATATATAGAACACAAAATGAAAGAAAAAGGAAAAGAAATAGAAAAGACAGGCAAGTCTCGACAAAAGAACAGTAAATTATGGGTAAATTTGCTCAAACGTGTATTTTCAAAAAAGCTAGTTTTACCTTAAGTTTTCAGAATAATCCATTGGCTTATGATTTCTGTTAAATAATCTATTAAAATTGGTCCCACGTTTACGGCTAGTTATAAAATTGGCTTAAGTTTTCAGAATAATCCATTGAGATATGCACAGCAGATGAATCAGATCATGTTTACGGCTAGTTATAATAACGCACGGTTTAACTCTCATTCTGTGCGAGGATGAAACTCCGTAGGTAAGAAAGCAAAATAATTATTTCTATGTTATTGACCTTGCCATCATTAATTGCATAGGCCACACAATAATGCTCCTGAGAAAAAGAAAAGTTGAATAACAGTCATTAATGAACACACACACACACACACACACACACACACACACACACACACAAACACACACACACAAAACTATGACCAAACCAGCATGACTTAATAAGAATAGATTGGTTGAACTAGAATCTACAACTGTAATCCGCATGCTGGTGACATGGCAATACAGTGTAGAAATAGGACTTACCTGCATCATGTACCACTCTTCAAACTCATCAAACAACTCAAGCTGTTTAATCCTACACCATCAAAGTTTGTGTCAGGAATACCAAAACAAGTAATATCAACACAAGAAACCTCGGGAAACAAAATCAGGTAGGGTGTGTTTGGATGTCAAACAAAATTACGAAGATGGGTAATTTTTGATGAATTTTAAAAAATAATTTGTGATATTTTGTATTGAGTATTCGGATTAATGAGAAAATAAGGAAATATCCTAAAATCTTGATAGCTGAGATCTCTACTTGGAATAGAAATTTCAAGTTTCATAATTATCTTTCATGTATATAGTCATAATTTCTATTTTGACCTGATAACCTTTTCAACCTAACAATTAATCAATATAAAGATTCTCTTAAATGTTGTAACACAAAAACTATCAAAATGAAAAAAAATCAAAATTTCCCTACAATAATAAATCAAATGCAGCATTAACCACTAAAAGAAAATGAAAAATATGACAATTATGTTTCCACAGGCCAGTTCTGCTGCCAAAATTACAAAGACAGTAAGGAAAGAACAGTCCTAGGAAACAAGGACCAAAATAAATAGAATTTTGGAATAAATAAAGTAGGAAACATGTAGATTACAAGCTAGTAGGTTTAGTTTATTCCACAGGTTTCATTTCTAAGCGAAACTGTTACCCAATCATCAGTAAAAATGGGGGTTCCTTAACCTGCAAAAAAGTAGCTGGATACGTAGAAGCTTCTTCGAACTGGAGACAACCTTCTATCCCAACAGCATTCTATTGTATCGACTTGCTGAAGAACTCGGCACCAGACTGTATGGCATGAGAAAAGATGGCGTCAACAGCTTTATGTAAACTGTCAATAAATATGCCCAAACAGGAAAGCACAGGTCATCTAGCAGACATCAGATACATATGTTAAAAATTAAATGAGATGAATTAATCAAGAAGATGTTACTTACACCTGTAAGACTCTCGCCTTTCATGAATATTGGATCTTTATCAGACACAAATTGGTTACCGAAAGAACTGGGGCCATCTACTTCAATTATCTCTGATTCTGAATATTTAGAAGGCCCCGTTGCCATTGATGAAGATTGTAAGGTATATAAAAACCCTTTTCCCCAAGGAAGTTTGATCAACTTAACATATATCAGATATCACTGCAGGTTGATTTCCTGTTCAAGGTCGGAAAGTGAACTTACAACTGCAGATGATCTAATACAAAAGTTCTCTGTAAAGGAAGGGTCACACAATGATCCACTAAACCATAAATTAAACAATGAACTACAAATTTATATCTGAACCACAAGGTTAACAAGGAACCTTTTTACCAAGGAAGTTCTGGTCGACTTGCATGTTTGTTTTCTGTTCTAAGTCAGTAAGTGAACTTACTACAGCAAATGCAAGCTATCAGCATCATTAGCTCATGCAACAAACAGGTGACACTTCAAAATGGGTATTTACTGGTCTAGAAGGAGAGGCTGACAAATTTCCTACAAGCAACCGCATTCAGCTCATACACCAATAAAGCCAAACAGCAAATAAAGAAACCCCATATCCCTTACAGAAGATCATGTCACAAACATCATACCATGTCTTAAAAATTCAGTTCTGTGTAACAAGAATACCACTGATGCCACAATGATCACACCAGCAAAGAAAGTCACTAATAAGCCATAGCTATATACCATATAGTACAGTTAACCCTTGTTTTACATTAACGAAAATGCATATTATAACATGTGCTACTAGGCAAAATTTTATAGTAACAATTGATTCAGTTTGTAGAATTCCCGACACAATCATTTCTATTACCACGAAACTGTTAAAATAATAGGAATAAAAAGCTTCCAAGATCATCTCACAAAGAAACCCACTTCCTAAAACCAAATTTCATAGCTGATATGGCATCAATTACAAAGAAAAGAGGCAAGATTTTAAACGATGACACATGAACATTTGGAACACTATAAAAGTACTAAATCCAACACATGAAGACAAACAATTTCAGGGTGGCTTTCACCTTGTTGAATTCGGAGTTGATGCACCGCAGGAAGTGATCCGATGGGTTTCTCAGATGTGGGCATGGGAACCCGGCTTGTGCGAAGAACTAGAGATTTTCTTCGTTAGCTTTATACATAGAAGCAAACTAGAGAGAGTTAATGCGAGTTTTGTACCTCACAGGGCTCTGATGCTTGGCCAAATAGACGGTTTTGCCTCCTGAAAGCAAATACAGTCGATCGAACAGCTCGAAGACCTCGCTGCCGGCTGATGAACGGAAGCAAGGACGGTTCTCCCCCCTCTCGAGAGGGCTCTCAGGGTCTGTGTCACAAAGAATGCCGAAGCGCTGACAGGAGGAAAAAACAAGTTAAAATAGAGAGAAAATCGAAGGGTTTTTGAAATTTTGGATGGTAGAAGGATGAACCTGTCAAGGCCGCTGGTTGCTCTCTTCGCGGCCCGTCCTTGATGCCCTTGACGAGCTGTTACTGGCCGGCGACATCTCTCGCTTCTCCAGCGGCATCATCTCCTTAATCTTCTCCTCCATCAGAAACTAAGCTTCCGACAACTTCATCTGAACCCTCTCCTCCCTAAGCGCCTCCGCCATCCTCAGCATCCTCCGCTCGTCCTCCACCTCCTTCATCGCCCGCTCGGCCGCTGATCGAAGACGCCGCTGTGAGGAGGGGGAAACAGGAATTTTTCCCCCAAGCCCTAAAAGGATGAGATTCCAGCGACCGAACTCGGACCCTATAAGAATTTGAACTCGAACCCCAAAAGAATTCATCGGTGTTAACCCCACGAAAGCGAAGCGGGCACGTTTCAATTTTCTGTTTAAGCGCTGCGTAAGAGAGTATGTAAGGGCTTGTTTCTTTGGTTGAAAGTGAAGGTGGATTTACTGTTGTGAATAGTAAATCCATGATGGATTCCTGAGGAGAGAGAAATAGAGTTTTGTGTTTCTTTGGAAGGAAAGTGTGTGGGAAAGTTGGTTTGGGATTTGTATGTGGGGCCCATAGTAAAGTTTTGTGTTTCTTTGGGAAATTGTGTGTTTGGGAAAGTTGGATGAGGATTGTTGGTTGTTGGTTATGGTGTTATGAGGTGAGAATAACCCCCTATGGAAATATGAAGTAGAAAAATCATTTAATTAACTAAACTAATAACTATTAGTTAAATAACTATTAACTATTAAGTAAATATCTATTAAATACTCATAATAAAATCGTGTGTATCAAACATCAAAATTAAAATACCGAATTTACTAAAAAAAGAATTATTTAATTTCATTTCTGGGCTATTAAATATAAACGAATGCACTACCCACAAAGGAAGCACCCGAACCACTTATTCCTTGCATTTCCAACATTCATAAATTCAAAAAAGTACAACTGATTTGCAGCGACAGCCTACTACAGAAATCACAATCCTATTTACCATAACACATGAACCCAGCATATACAAAAGACTATACTATCCATAATACGGTCTCAGTTTGCATAACAAACATCCAAAAAATATAAAGTGTTACAATGTAACCAACCTAACATCAACCACTCTTGTGTATAATCAACAATAACACAACTAACATCAAACCTAGGAGCGTAAACAAAACCAACTTCACGGTGTCCATTCGCACCGTGGTCCGCTCAAATCGCCCCACGAGCGAGGCCAACCGACCCTCTATCTCTAAAAGCCGCCGATCCGAGAACGATGTGGAAGAGGGAGCATTGGTTGGGCCTCTTTCAATCTCATCCAGCAACTGCAGTATCACATAGGTTGACCAGTCGGAGTGTGGTGGATCCTTCCATTCGTAAAAGTTGCATCCATTCACGCGGGATGGACAGCTCCAAAAGCGCCTGCCGGGATTTTTTCGGGTCCATGATGTCCGCCTGGCAACCCTGAACCGACAGTAGCAAACCTTGCTGTCATCATCATCAGCCGCCAACTCACCGCCTGCAGGAAATCTGGGTCTGGATTGAATAGAAGAGCTGGAACCGGTGCTCATTTTAACCTTGCAAGAAATAACAAATGTTAGCGTGAATAATGATTTAAAGAGATATAACAATGACATGAAAAATGGGGGAAGCAGCGTACCTACAGACAATGACAACCCCGCGGAAGATTACATCACCTGGCTTAATTCAGAAGTAAAAGATAAAAGGAAATATCGTAACATAGAGACAAATTGAACTGTATATATATCTTCATCATCAGCAGGCTGAAACATATGTGAATGGCTCATAAAGTCAGTTTTTGTGTCATGGCTCAATGTAGATGTTTGTGTTTATGGTATACATAAGCCCTCAGGAAGAAATGCAATTTTTCAATAAATCCTGGTGGACATAAGCAGTTGCTCCATCATATCTCTCTCCCCCTCATTGGTAATGGAACCATCCAGGCTATAACCACCTATTTTTCATACCCGAGGGACAAGGGGATCAGCTAATTATCTTCATCATTGGGCTAGGATCAGCCACTGTGCAATGCACCAGCAAAAAATTAAACTGGGTATAAAAACACATATGTTTCTCAGTATTCACAGAAGCACCAATGTGAAAAAGCCACAAAAAAAGAAAATGGGAAAAAAACACATATGTGTCTCAATGTTCACTGCAGCACCAATGTGTAAAGCCCCCAAAAAAATTAAACTGTGTATAAAAACACATATGTTTCTCATTGTTCACAGCTGCACCAATGTGCATTGCCCCCAAAAAAATTAAACTGGGTATAAAAACACATATGTTTCTCATTGTTCCCAGCTGCACCTATGTGCATTGCCCCCAAAAAAAAGAAACTGGGAAAAAAACACATAAGTTTCTCAATGTTCACTGCAGCACCACTTTGCAAAGCCCCCAAAAAAATTAAACTGGGTATAAAAACACATATGTTTCTCAATGTTCACTGCAGCACCAATGTGCAAAGCCCCCAAAAAAATTATACTGGGTATAAAAACACATATGTGTCTCAATGTTCACTGCAGCACCAATGTGCAAAGCCCCCAATCAAATTAAACTGGGTATAAAAACACATATGTGTCTCAATGTTCACTGCAGCACCAATGTGCAAAGCCCCCAAAAAAATTAAACTGGGTATAAAAACACATATGTTTCTCAATGTTCACTGCAGCACCAATGTGCAAAGCCCCCAAAAAAATTAAACTGGGTATAAAAACACATTTGTTTCTCAATGTTCACTGCAGCACCAATGTGCAAAGCCCCCAATCAAATTAAACTGGGTACAAAAACACATATATGTCTCAATGTTCACTGCAGCACCAATGTGCAAAGCCCCCAATCAAATTAAACTGGGTATAAAAACACATATGTTTCTCAATGTTCACTGCAGCACCAATGTGCAAAGCCCCCAAAAAAATTAAACTGGGTATAAAAACACATATGTTTCTCAATGTTCACTGCAGCACCAATGTGCAAAGCCCCCAAAAAAATTAAACTGGGTATAAAAACACATATGTTTCTCAATGTTCACTGCAGCACCAATGTGCAAAGCCCCCAAAAAAATTAAACTGGGTATAAAAATACATTTGTTTCTCAATGTTCACTGCAGCACCAATGTGCAAAGCCCCAAAAAAATTAAACTGGGTATAAAAACACATATGTGTCTCAATGTTCACTGCAGCACCAATGTGCAAAGCCCCCAATCAAATTAAACTGGGTATAAAAACACATATGTGTCTCAATGTTCACTGTAGCACCAATGTGCAAAGCCCCCAAAAAAATTAAACTGGGTATAAAAACACATATGTTTCTCAATGTTCACTGCAGCACCAATGTGCAAAGCCCCCAAAAAAATTAAACTGGGTATAAAAACACATTTGTTTCTCAATGTTCACTGCAGCACCAATGTGCAAAGCCCCCAAAAAAATTAAACTGGGTATAAAAACACATATGTGTCTCAATGTTCACTGCAGCACCAATGTGCAAAGCCCCCAAAAAAATTAAACTGGGTATAAAAACACATATGTTTCTCAATGTTCACTGCAGCACCAATGTGCAAAGCCCCAAAAAAATTAAACTGGGTATAAAAACACATTTGTTTCTCAATGTTCACTGCAGCACCAATGTGCAAAGCCCCCAAAAAAATTAAACTGGGTATAAAAACACATATGTGTCTCAATGTTCACTGCAGCACCAATGTGCAAAGCCCCCAAAAAAATTAAAATGGGTATAAAAACACATTTGTTTATCAATGTTCACTGCAGCACCAATGTGCAAAGCCCCCAATCAAATTAAACTGGGTTTAAAAACACATATGTGTCTCAATGTTCACTGTAGCACCAATGTGCTAAGCCCCCAAAAAAATTAAACTGGGTATAAAAACACATATGTTTCTCAATGTTCACTGCAGCACCAATGTGCAAAGCCCCCAAAAAAATTAAACTGGATATAAAAACACATATGTTTCTCAATGTTCACTGCAGCACCAATGTGCAAAGCCCCCAAAAAAATTAACCTGGGTGTAAAAACACATATGTGTCTCAATGTTCACTGCAGCACCAATGTGCAAAGCCCCCAAAAAAATTAAACTGTGTGTAAAAACACATATGTGTCTCAATGTTCACTGCATCACCAATGTGGAAAGCCCCCCAAAAAAAATTAAACTGGGTATAAAAACACATATGTGTCTCAATGTTCACTGCAGCACCAATGTGGAAAGCCCCCAAAAAAATTAAACTGGGTATAAAAACACATTTGGTTATCAATGTTCATTGCAGCACCAATGTGCAAAGCCCCCAAAAAAATTAAACTGGGTATCAAAACACATCTGTTTCTCAGTGTATTTGGGTCACTATTCACGCGTCAATTCATCACTATTCACTCACTTTCCTCTCTCGCTTTAACAGCAGCACCACTGTGCATAGCCCCCAAAAAATCACATATGTATCTCAGTGTTCACAGCAGCACTAATGTGCAATGCCCCATCAGAGAACAAAACTGGGTAAAAATCACATATGTTTCTACGCCCTCAGGGTAACATGTTTTTAAGCATTCAGTATGTATTAGGCGGTTGCTCATTTTGAATGAACCTTCACACCTAATACAACTTTTTCTTCGTAACCGAGGGACAAAGTGATCATTATATGTTAGTCATCATAGGGCTGAAACATATGCGATTTTATACCCAGTTTCATTTTTTTGGGGGGCATTGCACATTGGTGCAGCTGTGAACAATGAGAAACATATGTGTTTTTGTCGCCCTCAGGAAGAAAGTTTAGTTAGAAATAAATCATGGTGGTCATAAGCAGTTGCTCCATCACATAACACACACGCAGAGATAGTGGAACCATCCAGCCTATATCCACCTATCTTTTTCATATCCCATGGACAAAGGGATCATGTACATATCTTCATCATTGGGCTATAGGGAAACATCTACAAGGAGCCATAAACCAAAACTGATAATAGGAGCCATCCACTTATGTTTCATAATATCACACACTGCAACATGAAGACATGGCCCAAAACCTGCACCAGTAGGCCCTGCCCATATGTATCACATAACAACAAAAAACAACATGGATAAAATATACCAAAATATGTACCATGCAGCCAAATCATCAAAAGTGAGACATTAACCAAAAATTGAACCATAGAGCATTGCAAATATGTTTCATATCAAGACACCCAGCATTAAGGAGACATGCCACATACCCTGCACCCATTAGCCTACGCCACATGTATCACATTCACACACAAAAAGCATCTATGAGACACGCCACAAAAAACAGCAATGCGACATGCCAATATGTTTCATACGTACCCATACAAAACATACCCAACCCCAACGACCTCTACTCCCCACTCAACCACCATAACTTATAATCCACCCATTCTCATATCTATCCGATGCCATCTCCACTGCCATAACCAGCATCCTGCAAGTCCCTTTTCATTTCTGCCACTAAATCTTCAAGTATAAGCTTTCGACTCTGATGTGGCACGGCCAAAAATTGACGCCCCGCCAGCTCATTCATGCTAAGATCTTTATACAACTTCAACAGGACGTGGTGAGGGTACTCCGTAAACGCGTACACACTATGTGCAAGAGTTTCAGTCCAGTGGGGCTGGGAGTGTGCACTCCTAATAGCCTCAGCGACCTCTTTCACGTTGCAGGCAATATCCCGCATTACATCAGGGTCTTCCCTCACAGCGTGACGCCGCTGTTTCTTCTTCCCCAGCGATGGTGGGGTAGCATTTCTTGGCCCCCCATATGGACACTCTCCTGTCGACGCCTGTGTGGGTATGTCCTTAGGGACATGGTGGGGTGGAGTACGTATATGTGTAGGATCAGGCGTGACGGGCTCACCTTCCCCTCCAGAGAATGGGCCTGCAAAGCTATCGTACAAGGAACAGGACATATCCCCACGTGCTACATCATCCCCGATGATGACTATGAGATCTTCAAACCATGGCAGTGGATGGTTCACATATGCACGCTTGCGAGGGTTTGCCTGAACGATTACCAAAGCATATATGAATATACCATTCATATCTATAATTTATGTACTAGCACCTAGCCTATGTAGAAGGTAGAAGTATTTACCGCCGCCCACGTGTCATAAATTTCTGGCTCCAGATGAATAATCTTATTATCAACATCCCAGCCCGCCCCGCTAATTTCCATGCAATCGTACACATCCTTGAGACGCGTCTTCAATGATTTCATGTGGTTTCTCACATTACCACTTGTAAAGGACGTCCCATGAGATTTATTGATTTCAGCTGCCGCGGCATTGAAGGCGGTCCCTTTAAAGGTCTTATCGACTTTAAGGCCCTGTCGTGCAAGTTCTGCTAGCAATGGAATAAGGGTGGCATCGTGCTCGGGCTTCCATAGATTGTTATGTTGTGAAGAAGAGGCAGTCTGCTTCAGCTTTTTGCTTGGACTTGATACAGACCCCTCGGTGTCATCACTACGCCGGCTCGACTTCCTCGAGGAGTCACTGCCGGGAGTTCTTTCATTTCCACTTTTTGGCGAGGGCATCGCGCATGCAATGTGCGAGGAGGTGGGTCTGAAATTGGGTATTTCTCCCCCTTGTAGCATATGCATATACCCATGGCCACTATGTGAGGGCATAGTCATGGGCATTTGCAATGGAGGAGACATGGGCATTTGCATTGGAGGAGACATGGACATTTGCATTGGAGGAGACAAGGGCATTTGCATTGGCAATGTGAAATTTCCATAAGGTTGATATGGCAGTCCATGCCCACCAGATTGGTATCCAAGCATTTGGTAGGGGTTAGGTGGAACCCGCATGGGAATTGGACGGTTGAGAAGGGGTTCCACCCTCCTCTCGGCATCTCCACGTTGTGTCCCATATAGATTTTCATATAAATGATGCATTGGATCACTCCCATCCGGGGAGGGCTCGCCCCCATGCCCAGATTTTTTAGATCCATCCATCCCTACATCATCAATCTAATTGTTATTAAAACGCATAAGTTGTCAATAAACATCATTGACATGATAACAAATTTGCAGAGATAATACAGAAATTTAAATGATTAAAATGATCAGCCAAAGTATGAAAATATTGTCATCCTAAACACACCGAACGTCATGCAATAAGAAATGAACATTGACACAATGTTCAGACTAGGCAAATAGAACGACTTAGGCCATGCTCTACTGTGTTCCCGTTATTATTTATGTTACAGTAGTCCACCCACATATCCCAAGCTATCTTCTCCCTGCGCATTTTCCACTGATCCCGTTGTTCGGTTTGTTCACGAACGGTCCCCTGTTGGGATAGATCAATAACATCGTCATATCTCTCATCGATACCCTCTACTTCCTCCTCCACCCCATCCCCTTCTTCATATAGTTGGGGGTCATGAGGATCTGCAATCTGGATGTAATTATGCAAAACAGTGCACGATAGTACGGTAGCGACCTGGCTCTTGAATGGGTAGTGAGGTTTGGATGTCAATATTTTAAACGTGTTCTTTAGGATACCAAAAGTGGACTCGATCTTTGATCTTAATGTAGAATGGCGCATGTTGAATAGCTCTCGTCGATTTCGAGGAACCCGATCAGTATGGTCCTTCAAATGGTATCTAACTCCCCTGTACGGGGATATGAATCCTGGCATTGTCTTATATCCAGCATCGCAAAGGTAATATTTACCTACATTCATACAAAGGCAACCAGTTTTCTGTTCAGACGCTTTCTGAGATACGTAAAACTTATTTATATGTTAATTTTAATATATTACCTTCATACACTCGCAACCCCAGTGGGGGGGTAAAGACAATGCATCTTTCAGGACCGTAAAATCATTTGCGGATCCTTCCCACCCGGCCAGTACATATGTGAATCTTTTGTTTGGGGTAACAGCTGCAAGCACATTTTGCGTCACCCCCTTTCGCCCTCTAAACCGGGGTACGAGCCTTGCTGGTAGCGTGGCGTCTATGTGCGTCCCATTAATGAGCCCGATGCAGTCCTACAACATATTAAATGTGAACAATGTGCAGCACTAAAAACGATCCTTATTATACTGCCACATATACATATACTCAAACGTACCTTAAAATATGGGAACCAATTTGGATTATTAAGTATCTCCGGCGGCGTCTCATTCGGAGCTTGCTTTATGAACATATCCCTAAGTGCACACAGTCCCGCCATCACTTTGTTAAAATAACGGCTAACTGTCCCCCCTCCCATTATGAAATCCACTTGCATTACTCTATTCTTTGACTTATGCCCTACCATATGCAGGAACATGGCCACCTGCTCCTCTACGGATACATGAATAGTGTCCTTGAGAAGATCACGCTGGCGCATTAATGCTGCAAGATTCATGAAAGCATGTCTGCGCATTCGTAGGTAGTGCAAACAACTACTTTCCGACCCCCACAAAATTCTCCGCATGTGGGATTTCCTATGCAGATCCCGCATAGCTGAGGGCTCTCTGGGTATAGGGTCGGGCCTAGCGGAATTGTGCAATTGTAAGGCTAGTACGACAAACGTTATTGCAGCTGCGGCGGCGGTACATAACTCACAACCCGAATGGTCTCCTTGTGTATCCATGTCACCCTTAATTGAATAACACATATATTTACTGTTAATTATATACCTACCATGCTACATATGAGTAACACATTTCACAGAAAATTGTGCATATCAAAATGTTTTGCCCTCAGATTTACTGTGTAATCATAGGGAAACACGTGGTTGCTTTGCCGTTGCTCTATCCTTTTCACCCCATAAATGAAACAATGAGACAAGCCCCAAAAATTCAACAAGTTGCCATTCACAAAAAAACAGAAAGCAGTAACCATGCACCAACCATATTATAAAACGAGCCAAAAATACCAACATCAAAATCCCAAAAACCACCACGGAGACGAGGTCCTATAATATGCTACACAGACCCTATAATAGCATCAAAAAAACCCCAAATTCAACAAGTTGACATGAAGTAAAAAATCAGAAACAAGTCACCATGGACATAAACTCCCAAAACCGCTTCACTAAGCTTGGAGGAATGGCAGGACCATGTTATAAAACGAGCCAAAAATACCAACATCAAAATCCCAAAAACCACCACGAAGACGAGGTCCTATAATATGCTACACAGACCCTATAATAGCATCAAAAAACCCCAAATTCAACAAGTTGACATGAAGTAAAAAATCAGAAACAAGTCACCATGGACATAAAATCCCAAAAACCGCTTCCCTAAGCTTGGAGGAATGTCCCAACCATGTTATAAAATGAGCCAAAAAATACCAACATCAATATCCCAAAAACCTTCATGGAATCAAATCCAATAATCTGATAACCTGACCATGTAATAGCTTAATTAAATCCCAAATTGCATTGATGAGCCATGAACACAAAAAAAGTTGAAAAACGTCTCCTTGGACAGCACATAACAAAACATCACAATCACAAATGTTTTTAAATTGATACAAACCCTAATTTTAAAATGCCCCAACATTGTAAACGTCAACATGGGGCTTAAAGCGAACCATCGTAGCAAGCCATCCTACGTGTAGGTCTGTAATGAAAATTCCCTTCTTTCAATCATCAATTTTTTTCCATCATTGGGCACATTTTAGATTGCACAATTATCTGCATTCATATATATAATAAATTGTACACCCTAGCCGCAATCAGAAAATTGCGTCCCAAGATTATATGAAATAGCCGCAAGCAAACCAACAACAACCATCAGCAATCTGAAATTGCCGCAATATTCTAAGAAATCCCAACAACAAACCAACAACCACCAACAAACACAATCGCAATATTCTAAGAAATTGCCGCAAGCAACCATGCCCAGCAAACCTACATCACCCATCAGCAAACCCATTTAAACCCTAGATTCATCACAGCAGAAATAAATTTTATAGAGGGCAAAAGATTATACCTCTGAGATAAATTCCCAAAATTAGAGAGAGATCCTGACGACCGAAGGTAGGGTTTTGCTCTGAGCTTCACCGACGAACCCAACAAGCTAGGCTCACCCCCTCCTTCAGAGCCTATCAGGAAATCAAAGCCAGAAACCTTGAGATCAGCAATGGCCGCATGCAACACCGCTGGAAAACGCGAGAAGATGGCTAGGGTTTTTTTCGCCCCCAACTGTAAACCGCGCGAAGGAAGGTGAGGAGATGGGGTTTCTGACCGTGTGGGACCGGCAACGAGGATTCTCAGCGAAATCGCCGCTTTTTCCGGGGATTTCAGACCGAGAAAGCAAGGTGGCCACGTCGGAGAAGAGGAGGAACGAAGAAATCGCCGCGCAGTCGCTGAAAGAAACAGGCCCGAGGAAAGCGAGAGAGGAAAGTGAGTGAATAGTGCTGAATTGACGCGTGAATAGTTACCCTAATTCACTTTTCACATGACTTTCTCACAAAAGAAACATGCCCTAAATGTAATTTTTTTAATAAAAGTGCTTACGTAGCGATTAGTATCATAATGCTAAAATAAAACGCTATTTAAGCTACTACTTGGATAGCGCTTTAACAAAAAGCGCTATCTAAGTGATTTTTACCGTAATTTTGATTTATTTTTATTTTCTATACGTGCAGAAGCGCTATATAAGAGTTCACTTAGATAGAGCTTTTTAGAAGCTCTATCTAAGTGGCGTTACCCAAGCCCAAATCTGTAGTAGTGTATACTCATCATGGCACAATTTGTAAGATGTGCTCTAAACGCTTCCCCGTTAGGGGTTTTTGGAAACTGTTTATATGAGTTGATCAGGTCCAGATAAATAAATTCTAAAGAAGAGTTCTGATGGTCTGCATAGTAATTGCATGTCCCCATGCAGTCCCAGTGTTATCCAATTTTCCCGCCATTTAGTAATGTGTCCCATTTTCTTTGAAAAAGCTGGATTGCGGTTTGGATAATAGGTTTGGTAATGACCATTTTTAAAGGATACATGGATGTGTACTCTAAGGTACATCATCAGCCATATGTAGGGAGTGGGTAAGTCTACTTTTATCCCTCAAATACTCTCAAGAGACCTAAAAATCTCATTATCCTAATGATGAGAGTATATCATCTTAAATTCGTTTGAGTAAGTGAGGAGATTCAATGTCCTCGTGAATGGAGATGATCTCGTAATCATTTTTCCCTTTTGAATGGGACAATGAAAGGTTCACCCTTTTTAAAGAATCCTCGGTTTCGTCTGGTTAATGATGTCGTGCATCATCAATCTAGGGTGACATTGTTCCAAAGTTGGTCGATTCTGGACACTTCTGGTGTTCCAAATTAATTCCTTTTTTCGAATTTATGTGGGACTTTTGAAAGTCTATTAAAATGCTCAAGTTAATTTTTTTCGGTAATAGGTGAACTGTGTTCAACCTGTTAAGGATTACATCTTCACATTGACTATAATGCAGATCATTATTGGACACAGCTTCAGGCTTCACTAATTTCTTGAGTCATTAGGGATTTCATTTTGACGAATATCCATCGAAACTTTATAAGTTTCAGAGAGTAAATGTCATCCTCATTTTAGGAGTATTCAGGATAACAAATCATTCACATATAGTAAAATAAAATGCATAAAAAGCATGAAATTCATCAATAAGAAATATTGTGATAATACATTTAAACACATATATACTGCGAGAAATTATTTTTGATGATTATGTTATGCCAACTAGTTTTATAGTGTGATGTGTGCTCGAGGAATAGCGAGGTAGACAAATGCTAGTTTTGTACCAATATTTTATATTGAACTAGCGTTGTCAATTGGACGTATGTTATGAGTTGTCGGGAGAAGTTCTTTGTATTTGCTCTGTCATTAGTAGGCAAGCAAGCACCTCAAAGTATTTTGTGAAGTTTGCTTCATAGTTTGCTGCATCAAAATCGCGTCTTTCTCATGGAAAGAAGTGTAATTCATTTCTAACATACGCGTCCGAGAGACATTCTCACCATGATGCTACAGGCTTGGGGTGAAGTATAATAGTACTGAATTAAATTCAGCAATGGACGTGAAGTCCTGGTTTCTCATAAATTCTCTTACTCATAACAGTCTTTTGGAAGTATAACATCTTTATGATGTTTATACATTTCATCCAAGGCCGCCCATACCATTGTTTGGGTCCTCAACAGTGAGGTAATCTGATTTCAGAGGGTTGTCCATGTGGCGGTGGATGGCTTTTACCATTTCTATTCCTCTTCGAACTTTGTCACACCTTCCCTTTCCCTAATTTGTATGAGACCTTGTTTTTATTCTTCCACTTTTCCACTCACCATTTATTTAGTTGTATAGCTTTAGACTTTTGAATGTCCATTTAAGTACTCAAGTATGGCTTTAATGCCATTTTTCTTTCTCTTGAGTATGCTATACAAACATTAAGGATTTCGTTTAAACAATATCCTTTGAAACTTTGTAAGTTTCTTTAGGTATTTGTGGGAGAAGATACATAGGTTAGTTTTGCAATTACGTGGGTGCGAATATATTTCTCACTTAAGTCGCGACTTCGGGCGTGGTCTTTATTATGTGCAAGGTCAGATATAAGAATAATGCCTTGTAGCAGTGAGATAACTCTTAAAGAGTTAGCGGTTTATGGCATCTTGGTTAGGTGTCCATATTGGTCCAGTTAGACCATTGATTTTCAAGATCTATTTGCCGCGTGTTGCTCATCTTTAAGATGGCATAAGTGATTGTTCGCATGATCCCAACATTTTGTTATTTTTGGGAATAAGGGGTATTGTTGTATTCTTTGAACTTCAGGTTCAATTTTGCCATTTTGAACAATTATATTTATGCAATAAACATAGTTATAACTAGCTCTATGAACACATATGCATGGAATAAGTTCATCACAGGCATGATCACAGAGACATAAGGAAATTTGTGTGGATCGGCTAGTCACCCTCAAGCAAAGTATAAAGTCCAAGAGTCCATAGTTACAGTCCATACATAAAAATAGGAAAAGTACAACTTCGGAAACCTACAAAGGTTCCTTAGACGACGTTTTCATGGAAGTGCCGCAAATACACCATCCCCTCCGTATGGAAAGCAACACCGGTATATGGTATTGTACATTTATATTTATTCCTTACTACATTTTTCACTCAAAAGAAAAGAAATACAGGAAAAATAAATGGAGGGTGAAAAACCTAGCCGATCCAAAAAGCCACAGATTTCCATCACATGCATTTATATCTACATCACATGCAGTTATCAACAACCACGCATTTATAATGTATCACATATTTATGTAAACACACATGCATGTAGTATATATAATCGCAAATAAATTCATGCTACGGGCAATGAAAATATACAACATCTCAGGCATTTAAAATGGAATAAAATATTTTTGTTTAATAATTATTGGACCACTGGGCAACGTCATACACCGTTAGGTTAGCTGACTAATTGTAGAGTGGTCGCATGATCTTCCTAATTATTAAATGTAAAAAATAATCAACTAATCCAAGAAATGTTATTAGAGATGATTTACACACGATGAATCAGATTTATTTGGAAAAAAAATTGATCAGTAAATCCAATTAATTTCTAAAAATAGCCTTTTATTAAAAAAAGGAAAACCCCCTAGTTAGGCAGGGTTTTGTTGCGACGAGGCACGCATGGGAAACGCGCGCGCGTGTCAGGCGTACTGTGGCGGAGGGGGCGCACATGTGCGGTAGGCGCATGGCGGTGGGACACGCCTGTGCGAGGCACGCGCATGGTGGCATGTCACGTGTCAGGCATGGCGGGGGCACGTGTCAGGTGCGGCGGCAGGCCGTGCCGCACGTTGTGACGGTCCGCGCGTCGGGGACGGCTGCTTGTCGTGCTTCACGTGATGGCGGTCCACGCGAACGACCTTCGCGTGGCCGTGCCTCACACAGCGACCGTCTGCGTGTCTGACGCGGCTGCATGTCGTGCGTCAGGCGCGGCTGCTGGCCACGCCTCGACGGCGATGATCTGCACATCAGGCACGTCCGGCTGGACATGCCTTGCGCGGCAGCTGGCCTCACGTTGGGTGTATCTGCCTGCCGCACGTCGGGCGCGGTTGTTGGCCGCGCCTCGCTCGACGGCGGTCCGCGCATCAGGCGAGGTCGTCTATCGTGCGGCGGCTGGCCATGCTTCACGCGACGGCTGGCCGCGCATTGTGCGCAGTGGTTCTTTGCAAGGCGCGCGTACGTCGGGTGCACGCGGGGTGCCAAATCTTCTAGATTGATGAATTTTGGAGGAAAAATTCGATTTTTATTGTAAATATTCAATTTTTAATCTTTGAAAAAACGTTTTTATTGCAAAAATATGATTTTTAGCGTGAAAAGTTGATTTTTCATCCAAAAAATGATATAAAAACTCTTTTTGAAAAGAGATATATATTAAAAATGTGATTTTTCATTTAGATCTAAGCAAAAAAAGATTGATCGAATTTAAAGTAAATCACAGATTCATTATCATGCGCTTGAAAATTTTAGACTATGGAATAAAGTTTACCTCTAGATCCTACCCTCCAGATCTAGCGACGTTTGGTGAAGGAAGCCCTTTCGCATCGTGATTCGTCTGTCGGCAGAGGTTCGGCTCGGCTGTGAGCGTGCTGATAACGTGTTGTGAGCAAGGTTGACGGCTAGGAAACCCCTAGCCTCATATATATAATAAAAATGTGGGTGAATACTCAATAGGCCCAATAGGCCCATCTCATAACTATATATATATCTCTCTCTCCCCATCAATATGGGCATGAGCTAGCCACCATACCCCCATTTTTAGTGATGGGATCCATTCAGTTTATTGTTCAAGTTTTAAAACTCCAAACTATCAATTTTGGGGTGAACCATAGGGGGTTTGATCATTCATCTAACTATTGCAAAAAGTTCTATTACGACATAATTGTTAAACTTGCAACGGGTGGATGAGGGAGCAATACTCATTAGGATCACTTGAAAATTGTTGATTTGGGATTTTAGATGGTGAAGATCAAAATGAACAGTTTGGATTGAAGGGAAAAATGGGGGTGTGGGTATGATGCCACCCAAGGAGAAAATTGCCTCCTTTGTGTGCACGCACGCACGGGCATGTGCGTGTGCGGTATAAGGATTGTTATGGGCACAAATATTACATGAAATGAAGGAGAGAATTGGTTATTGTTTTGGAATAATTTTTAGTTATAACTGTTACCATCAAAATGTAAGAAAGAACCAAAGCATCAGTTACAGCTGTTATTACATAATTCTAAAAGAAGACACATATACTATTTACAACTTAATAAAAATGCCCTTAAATTGTATATTATACATAAAAAGTGCCAACCGAATTTGAATATATATCATTAAAATAGCATCATTATCTGGCTTCATCATCTGGCAGTTAGCATTCTAATTAATAATGTATAATCTCCAGCTAATGCACAGAACATGGATTATGTTAGGACAAAAATATATAAGACAAACCTTTGCAGTGTCTTTCTCATTCTTTTGTTTTCCTTCTTCCTTTTATTTCTCTTCTTCTTCAATTTACTAGATAGAGGTAAAGAAATAAACCAAAATGGTCCATTTGAATCAATCTATACTCTCACAAACAAACATCCTTAACCATTCTGATACTGGTCCTTGCACCGAATTGATTCTTCATACTGCCATTGCGATATTCTTGCTAATTTCTCTTTCACACCTTCTGCATATGATCTTCAACCGTTTTGGACAGCCAAGCATCGTTTCCCAAATGCTTGTAATGCATTCATTTTCTATTTAACAGCTTCCTTAGACATATCTTGTGAAGTATAGATTACTAATGTAGAACTTATTGTCCATATCATTACATGCAGGCTGGATTCTTACTTGGTCCCATCATCCTCAACAATATTAACTTACTAAACAAGGATATGGTACAACTTAAATTTGTTGCATCAACTGTTAGCATCTTTTTTATGTTCTTAGCTGGCCTCGAAATCAACATCTCTTGCCTCTATCGCACGATTTACTCTACATTTGTGGTCGTTGGTAGCAACGTAATAGCATGTGTGCCTATCACCATGTTTGTTATCTTTCTCTTTTGCAACTTTACCAACAAGTGCGACAACGAGATTGTATTTTTCTTAGTCATCTTCCTCCTGTTATTCAATACGGCATCCCCAACCCTTATTCGAGTTGTTAATGAGCTCAAGCTTACCATGACTGAAATTGGAAGGGTGGCCATGTCAGTGGCTCTCATCACAGATGTCGTGTGCATCTTTATACTGGGATTGCTTGGCTTTATTGGAATGGAGAAGATTAAGCAAGGAAGAATCAATTTGACTGATAGAATTGTTTCAGGGTTTTCTGTTTTTCTGATATGGGCTATAAATGCAATAATAATAAGATTCATTGTAAAAAAGGTGAATAAACAAAATTCACACAAGGGCATCGTTGGGATTGATGTGGTGTTCTACTTACTAGTACTCGTGCTTGCAGTGTCAATAACAACATCTTTCCTAAGCTATGATCCCTTGATAGGTGCTTTCTGTTTTGGGTTAGTGATTCAAAGGGATGGCCCAACAGCAAGGACGCTTATTGAGCAACTATCACATATAGTCTATAACTTCATGCTACCTATATATTTTGGAGTTTCTATGCTCCAAGTGGATTTCCACATGATGATGGTTAAGGAGGTGGTCATTATGACAACAATGATGGTTTTGTTAGGCATGGTGGGAAAGATTGGCAGCACAATCATCGGTGCTAAGTACCTTGGCATGTCAATGCATGAGAGTATGGTTCTTTCCTTTTTACTAAATGTAAAAGGACATGTTAATCTCATGATCATCGGTATGGGCGAGAAGAATGGGGTGAGTATCCATTTTAATTCCTTTTATTTTTAGAACTTTCAATAAAACCAATGAATAAACATATATAATATTGGTTTGATGAGGTAATGAATATTATAGTCCTTTAACAATAAAAAGAAAATTAGCACTTGATTGGTATAGAAAGAAAGTTTTAGGCATATACATATTAAATAATTGTTGAATTTTTTTAATGCAGATATGGAATGAAAAAACCTACTTGGTCGTCCTCATATCTTTATTCTTCAATAATGTCATTGCTTACCCTGCCACAACCTACTTTGTGCATCAAATGAGACAAGCAATCCAGTACCATTTTAAAGGCCTTGAATGGCTTCATCCTGAAAGAGAGCTTCGCATTCTAGCTTGCATCCACTCCCCTTGTGACCTTCCTATGATACTTGACCTCATCGAGATCTCGAGTGGCCCCAATAAATGCCCTTTTACTCCGTACATCCTCCAACTCAAAGAGCTCACGAGCACCATCACTAGCACCATGCTCTACCACCAGCTTCAGGATGAGGACATTAACGATAATATTGGTCGAAATCATGCACAACAAGTCAATGTCATTATCGAAAAATACATTCAAGAAACCAATATTAATCTTCACCAACTCTGTGGCATCTCCTGCTTTGATAGTATGCATAAAGACTTACAAAATGGGGTGCAAGAAATACAAGCATCATTAGCCATCGTTCCTTTTCACCGAAAGCAAAGGTTTGATGGAAAAATGGGCATTGGAAAGGCAGATGTCAGGCAATTCAATATTAATGTACTTCGTCATGTGCCATGCTCTATAGGGATTTTAGTTGATCGTGGCATGGACAAGAGATGGGGAAGTTCGCTTTATAACAATACAACCTCGGCATTAACTTCATATGAAAATATGATTCTTGATGTTGTTGTTCTATTTCTTGGAGGCGCGGATGATCGGGAGGCAGTGGCCTATGCTGGGAGACTTGCATTATACTCGTGCATCAACGTTACAATTGTGAGGTTTATACCAACATTTAGACAAGGTAACAAGGTTCATTGTTTCACAAATAGTATATCTAGTGCAAGCAACTGCATAGAAATGGAGATCGAACGAGAAAATGTTGAAGAGACTTTCATGTCTAATTTCCATGATAGGTGAGTAAGTTTTAGCTTGCTTGGTAACTTTAGCAAATATGATGCACATTTAATGAGAGGTTTAGTAACTTATATAAGCAAACTTGATGCATACAACTATAAATAAAATATAATATATTTAAATAATAAAAAATATGAAAGGTTAGTTTGTGAAACATTTAAATTTTATTTTAGAAATTTTTTACTTAGTATATTAGCAAAATGGTAGAATAGGAGATAAAAACTATAATCAACTATGTGATTATCAATCAAAGTACACTAATCATGGAATTTTAAATGCAGATATGTGGCAACGGGTATTGTAAGGTATGATGAGAGGATGGTATTAAATTCATCAGAGCTGATAGCAGCGTTATCATCCATGAAAGGAATGTACTCGTTATACATTGTGGGGCGGCAAACAGAAGGATCGGCAACACACTTAACAACTGGCATGAAAGACTGGGAGGAGTGTCCAGAGCTTGGTTCGATTGGAGATCTTCTTGCTTCATCAGATTTTATGACAGAGGGATCAGTGTTGGTGATCCAACAATGTAGAAAAACTATTTCTACATCATGCTAAATATTTTGCATTATTCTTTGTGCTTAGAGCATAATGTAAAACTATAAATCATTCAAAAATAGTTCTATAATCAAGAAACAAAAATTTACATGACTTTTTATATTTAGTTTATTAATGTCATGCCAAACTTGAAGATTGTGAAATTGTTTACGACTGCATTTTTGTGATGTGAGCATAGAAAAAATGTGTTCTTTTCATTCGAAGAAAAAATATAGAAAATTTTATCAATGTAATAAATATATACTACTTTAAGAAGGGAAATGCAACCTCGAAAAAGCATATTGATATACATACTTAATTGAGAAAAATTATGGTAAACCCATTAGTTCAAATATTAGCACTAGATCGGTTATTGGTAACTAAAAAGATACAGAACTATGTAGAATAAAGTATGTTGGCCTTCATGTTATCTCAAGTGGTTTTCTTCTTGCTAGCAAAATAAGGGGGAAGAAAGGATAATGAGGGTGCGGAGAGGAGTCGGGAAGACCTTACCTCTGTACTCATTTCATAGAGAGGGCTCAATTCATAAACAATAGACAATGCATGTTTTCATTTATTAGATTCTATTCCTTACACTTCTTAGCAGGTGTGGGTCCACAATATGAATTGTGTGGACTTAACGTGCAACCACAATTTCATGAAACAGTAAAATTTACTAAGAGTCAAATTGTGTGTGTGGAGAAATGTCAATTATGTTTTTGTTAATTTTAATGGATACAAGGATGATTGTCGGATCTCAAACTATAAATAATAGAAGCATACCGTGGATCGTTCAATAGGTTCTATGTAGCAAGGATCAAGCAAATCAAGCTCATGTAATTTGCTAAGAGGAAGCTCATGTAATCTCTAGCTCGGCTCGTATTAGCTCAAGCTTAACCAAAAAGAGATAGTATGTCACTATAACTTTGTAGATAAATTGGATTGCACGCAGTGCCCATGATTACTAGCATGTGCATTTTGAAAATGAACCAAGTGATACACTTACTGCTAAAGTACGTGACAACATGTGTAACAGATAGTGAGGTGTGAAGGCTTCACCTCAAACCCAAACAATCATGTGCAAACAAAGTCTTAATGTCAACGAGGAGGTATCAGTCTCTACCTCTTGCTCAAACATAAAATATCGAAGCAATTAAACAAGCATTTTTTACAAAGAGCCATCAAACCATAAGACCTTACACAAATTTGTAATTTCAGGTAGGCCATCAAAATTTGATTCATGAGGCCTAACATATATAACAACTTACACATCCTGCAATTCAACCATCATGGAACTAAACCCAGTCTTTAATTCCTTTGTCATCCCACCACTTTAATGTCTTGAAAGGATAAGAGAGAGAGAGGGAGAGGGAGAGGGAGAGAGAGAGAGAGAGAGAGAGAGAGAGAGAGAGAGAGAGAGAGCCCTAATAGATAACTACTACATTCCTATTGGGATCGGAGGTTGGACATTCTAAAATTCAAGATTAGCAAAAAAACATGTGGATATTCTAAACAATCGGATCGCTATTGAACTGGGTGTAAAATGGCTAAGGTTCACGTGTAGCATTTAAGATCATACATGCTAAGGAAATTGTTGGAACAAGAATTCACTCTTTTAACATCATGTTGGGATCAAAAAAAAGACGTGCCTTTTGAAGTTTCTGTCTCATTTTTTTGCTAAGGTTCTAGGGTTTGAACCTATTGTGATTCAGGATGCAGTTAGTAATTTTTTCTTCTATCCATTTGTTGGAAAAAAGAATTCCAGTTGGGATGGAAATCCATATCCAAAGTTCAAAATTTGCATAAAAGGATGAGAAACAAAGCATCTTACAATGTCTAAAAAAGGAATGCTAAATATAGCCGTAGGGATTCCAACATCTCTTTTAGACGACGATAATAAACAAAGCTCCAAGTGATGCTATTCAACCTACAAACGATATTCCATGATCATACAATGATAAACTCCAAGAACAATGATTTTACCATTCAAAATGGCAACCAAAATTGCAATCCTTCCATTATCTTAAAAAAATTATAAAAATATTTGTAAATGGTTATGATTTGGACAATAAGAAGACCCAAAAGACCTAAACCCAAAAATTTGTTAATGCATATTTAGTAACCGGTTTTCAGCACCACATGTTGAACATTCTTGGTTTGGTAGAAGTAACTTTGAAATTCATGAAATCGCCTTGCCTAGAGATTGTTTGAAAAGAATGAAAGCTGAATATTACCAGAATCCATGAGAAAGAGATAAATCTGGGTGTTCATCGATCTTCAAGTTGTTTGAACGAATACAAAGAGATGGAGATGGGAAGCCCTTCTTTGTTTTTCTCTTACCCAATATTTCTATATGAAAGAGTGTAAGGAGAGAAAAAATTGCATACCAAAACAAGGGACCATACCCCTTTATTTATAGAAGTGCGTTTTTACTAATTAGCCCATCATAAATTAATAATTACCCCAAGAATTCCACACATTCGTAAAATAAGTCCCTACACATATTATTAAATGACTTGGACCATAAAAATTTATTAGATCATGGTAATTAGGTTCTTAATCCATATTCATTAATAAATATATGATGATTATACATACGTATGTGTCCACATGCCCAAATACATATATAAGTCTATATATACATGGTAAGAAGTCCATAATTCCTACAATCTCGCACTTGGACTACATAGCCATGTGTATAAACAGCCCGTTCTAAATATCACACATAAATTTCCTTGTAAATACTGAATATGTATGCACAACTGAATTTAAGTCATTTTAACCATCTCGTCCATTAATCTTATCGATACCGGAACCAAAGGAGTAGCCATTGCAAAATTTCATGCAACTAAACCTACTTTGATTACAAATTTCAGTTCAACTAAATGACATAGATAATGTGGATGTATGGCATGGAAATTACATGCTACGTGATCTAAGCATGCTTATTTCCAACTGGTCCAACTGAAAATAAATATATGAGATCGAAGTTGAGAGTATAATAGTAACTGAATGAACTGAATATTATATTAATAGACAAATAATTTCATGACATTACAACAAGAATCAAGGTGGAGAGACAACATAGAAAAACTTCCACTGTTCAAATGGCATCTAAATTGAAAACACATATATGAGTCACATGCCCATAAAAGGCCAAGGGCATTAGTGCCTTAAAGAGCGGATCCATAACCATATAGTTTGTCCATATATGCTCAATACTTATTAAACCACTCTGAACTCATTCCTTTACAACTAGGAATTTGATGTCTATATGCCTAGATTTAGACGAGCTCCTGTTGTTATTAGAGTGTAGAACTGCTGCTATATTATCATAATATAACTTGAGTGACCTTTCAATGCCGCTGAGAATTTGCAGTCTCGAAATAAAGTTTCACATCTATATATCAGGATTTGATGCCCTATAGCAAGTAACAAACTCTGCCTCCATATTAGAGGAAGTAATGAGAGATTGCTTAGTGTTTCTCTAGGAAATTTTTCCTTCGTCCAGTAGAAAAACATAGCCAGACATGGATTTTCTACTATCTTGGCTTCCAGTAAGATCAGAGTCAGAATACCCCACGATCTCAAGATTATCCGACCTCTTATATATGAGCATATAACCATTTGTCTTCTGCAAGTATCTAATGACTCTTTTGGCTGTTGTTCGTCGGTACGAACACTTCAAATATTAATAACCGTAAGTGCACGGTGTCGTGCAGCGCTATACGTGTCGAACTCAGGGAGGCATTTGTTGAGTACCGATTTCCTCCTATGTTCGAAAGCTACGCTATCGAATGGTGGTCGAGATAAGAAATAGGGGTTAAATCAGATAATAAAAGCTCTAGGGCTTACGGTATCCCAGCCATTGAACTATGGTTAAGGTTGGATTATAAGTTAATCAATTATTGGATTCATTAGGGCTCGGGAGAGGTCGTCTAATCTAAGGGCGTTCTCCTATCCCCCACTTTCATGATGCATGATAGGATAGTCCCTTATGTTATCCATACCCTCGCTCTCGCGATACTATGATAGGACTACCCCAACCTATATCGATGTCAACTCTCGCTGATACATCGGTATACGTTATGTGCATTATGTCCGACGAATGTCCCTAATCTTCTTCCATGCCACTCGTGGTCGGAAAATTAGATCTATATTAGGATGGCTCTAATCGATGCCGGAATAGTATGAGTCATTGTATGGATCAAAAACCATAGAGTGGTCCTAACTCTCGCCGGTAGCCAATCTAATTATCCACGAGTGAGGAGAGCAATTACAATGACGATTGGAATCCTAATATATCCCAAATCCTTAAGTTGCCAATAATTACTTTAACTATTTCATCCAACCCATGACCCAAATTCAATGAGGTTCAACACATTGCGTAGATGAAAACTACTCACTACCCATTGTTAGATAAGCAGTCACACACATGGATTTAATAGACATGGCAGAGATTTCAATATGAAAATCAAATAACAACCAATCCACAAATTCAATTAAAAGGGAATCTCTTTATATTGCAAAAATCAATCTAAAACAAGGGCTATACAAAGATTAATCAAAAAGAGTATGTAAGGATCGCCTTACCCTTGCAATACTAACAACGCACACTAGAGGGGGGGGGGGGGTGAATAGTGTAATGGAAATAATATTGTTCAATTAAAATTAAACGTGCAAATGCGGAATTAGAAATGCAAGAGGAATTAAATGACACAATTAATCCAAAGGCAAACACAAGATTTTACCCTGGTTCCCCAAACTTGGGTACGTCCAGCCATACCAATATTCACTATATTCCCACACAGAGAAGTGAATAAAAATCTCACAAGGAGATACCCCGCAAAGAGGATTTATGCCCTACACAAGGACCCGACCAGGACTCCCACACAGAGAATCACTAACTCCCACTCAGAGAATTAGGGTTACCCCTACACTAGGACACTAAACTCCCACAAAGAGAGTTACTCCCACAAAGAGAGTTATTCCTACTAAGAGAATATCCTAGTCCTTCAAAGAGACACACTCCCACAAAAAGAGAAAGACTAATTCCCACAAAGAGAATTAGTGAAACAATTACACCAAGTAAAGTAATACTCTTACCTATGCCTTGAGATGCTTACTCATGAATGGATGCAAGGCATGGAAGATGATCTCCAAGTGTTGAGATATGCTTAAGAGAACTTGGATGATTTCCCTTGAGCTGGACTTCAATGCATGAAGAAGAAATGAATGCTCAAAAGAGGGAAATGAGGGAGCTTGAGAGTTGCTTATAGATCTCTTGAGATTTTCAATAGCATCAAGAAGAATAAGAGATGGCGGCACACTCATATATATAGGAACCCTATATCAAGCCCCAAAACCCAAGAAAACAGCCAATGAATCAATTCTGCAACGGCTAGAAATTGGGCGAAAACAACAGGAATAGTTGACTGTTGATCAAAAGACAGTCGACTGATCAACGGCTAGAAAATATCCAACGGCTATATTCTGAGCCAGGACAGTCGACTGATGAATTCGATACAATCGACTGTAAACAGGACAGGCGCATGTTAATCCTTCAGCAGACGACTACTGCAGGGGATGGAATGAAACAGAGAGCTGCACTCTTTCTCCAGATAAGCACACATGCGACTGATGTCAATAATACAGTCGACTGGCTATTAGTCAGGCGACAGTAAAACCTTAATTAGTCGTCTGTAACATAAGATGGAGAGAAGACAGAGAGATGCAGAGATTGCACTTACACTACCCAGGTGACTGATGAGCAATATACAGGCAACTGTAAATATATAGGCGACTGTATACTGACCAGTAGTCGACTCTGCGTAAAGCTTAAGTTTGAGTCAATTGAAATGTTGACTTGAGCTGTGCATATCAGGCGACTGTAGAAGGATCTACAGGCGACTGAAATCACCCAGTCGACTGTGTTTCCCTCAGCAGGCGACTGATGGAAAGCCAGAGACTCCAAAATGAGTCTTTGGACAAAGTGAACCTATTAGGTTGGATTCTATGATAATCCTAAGGCTCACTACGATGATTAGATGCATATGCATGAATGATTAAACCATCTAACAAGGCATTACATTAACCTAGACTCAAAAGAGAGAGAAAGCAATAAAGTAAATATTACATGGATTACATTGCTTTCCATAGAGTCTAAGTCTTCAATCTTGATGCCTTGATTACTCTCCAGCATCTCCAATCTTTGGCACTTCTCGATTCCAAGCTTTGGCCCTTCTCCACTTGATGTCCATCCTTACACCAAGTGATTAGTCTCCAAGAAAGATATTCTAGGAATGAAACTAAGAGACTAAAACATGAGAGTCATTAGCAACAACATAATGTTGTGATCATCATCAAAATAAGATTGGTATGAAACACCAATACTCAGCAATCTCCCCGTTTTTGATGATGACACACATTATGTAAAAATACAAAGTATTAAAGCACAATGCTAATGAGCTCCCACTACTTATATGCACCAATTAAACAATAAGCTACACAATGGTAAATTCTCATAATACCAAATAAGATCATGGTGACATATAATAGGCATGGATTACATAAACCAATTGTAATAGACAATATCATGCAAACATGAATCACATAAGTCTCTCCCCATATGCATATGTATATAAGTCTCCCCTATATGGTTACATAATGCATATAACTCTCCCCCTTGATGACGTCCCCCGCGTTTGCGTGCGTCAGATGTGCACAATATATGATTGGGGGCGTGATATTTAAATATTTATAACCGCAAGCGCACAGTGTTGTAGTGTGGCTTGGGGGTCGAACTCAGGGAGGCGTGGTTGTGCTTGTGTCAAGAAGGATCGGATTCACCCCATGGGGAGCTAGCCCAAATCGGATGATGGGTTGTCACTGAAAATGGAATGCGAGGGATAAACAATATAAGGAAAACCCGGGACTTCGGTTTCCACCCTATCGTGTGATTCTCGCCGATACGGCCTACGGGTAGGATAACGATCGGAATTAGGGTCTAATGGTGAGACGTTGCCTCTAAGAGTGGTACCAGCATCCCATGGGCCCGATATTCCGGTCGGTGCCCAGGATGATACGTCGGACTTCCCGGGTTCGGTCAGTGGGCATTCCCATGTCCATTAACACTGACCGACTCCGGGAGCACTAAGCTCGTAACGATAACTCCCAACGTCTCGTCCTGCCGCTCCCGCACGCTAGGATTCGACATCTACGCTAAGGGCGTGAGCTATGGTTAGGGGGTCAACCGCCAAGTTTATTCCCCCTTGGCCCAACGGTCAAATGCGGTCTTTTTCCCGCCGATGACAATAAAACACCCCGCGTAACCGATAGATTCCTAATCCCTATCGATTTTCTAGTCCTATGGACGCATCGGGGAGAACCCACGAAGGGGTTTCCACCAAAATCCCAGATTTGGGAACTACTCACACATATTTACTAAAAAGCAATCTAAATCAAAATCGACCGTTAAAAACATGATCAAGTGATTGAAAAGCAGTAAGAGCAATGCTAATAACACTATATTAAAGTTTGGTAAAGATCGGAAAACTTACAAATATCTGAAAAATTACAGCCGTCAAGAGAGAGAAAAAACAGCAAAAAATAACAACTCTCGTTTCTAGAAAACCTAGGGGTCCTATATATAGAATACGATATCACCCAATCGGTTGAAAAGTCAACCGATCGGGTGACCTGCTTCGTTCTTCGACAGATCAGCATGTGACTTCACCCGGTCATACAGCACGATCGGTTGAGGGTTGAAGCTGACCGGTTGGATCTTCGTGCCGTCGGGTGAACCGGTCGGTTGATCTCTCCGTGTCTTGGCTTCGAAGAATTGGCAACAGATGAACCGATCGGGTGAAGTTCACCCGATCGGTTGGCATTCAGCATCAAATTCCAGAGAGTTGGGACGTCTGAACCGGTCTCTGAACCGACCGGTTGACTTTCCACCCGCTCCAGCTTGTGTCCGAGTGGTGCACGCGTGCATCACCCGATCGGTTGGAAGTGACCAACCGGTCGGGTGAGGCGCTGAAAGATACTATCTTCGTCGTTTGACCCCCTGGATCACGCGTGACTCCTCCCGTTGCTCCGGGGACTCACGATATCTTCGTTATATGTCCCCTACGCCGGTAAACTCCTGCAAAATACAAAAAACACGGAAAAGTGAAAGAAAACAAGAAAACACGAGAAAATGAATACAAGACGGCGGAAAATAGCAGAAAAACACAAAAGAAGATGTGCGTGAATATATGAAATATAAACACACGTCAAAATCCCCCAAGTTGAACCCTTCCTCGTCCTCGAGGAAGACGAGTGCGAGTAGGAGCTCGGAGGGAGAAAATAGAGAGGAAGAGAGGAAAGGAGAAAACAAAAAAAATCCTAAATCGCCCGTCAGAGCCAGCAAAATCAAAAACACACACCAAGATAACAAACGCCAAATCACACCACTAAACTGAGGAATACGAGTCCAGACAAGAGCCGTGGGCCCACGCCGTGAAGTGCGAGTGAGTTTGGTCGTGTGCTAGCAAACGGTGTCAATATCTACATTGTGCAAGCTCCATATACACAAATTCAAGTAATGACCCAAATATCGATTCGATTTAGAAATAGCGGTGAATATATGGCTCAAGCATGCAAGGGAAGAGTATGAGAATAGAAATGCATCATGCGTCATGGACTCCACAGCAAGGGGCTCGAACATCACCACACTATCACCTAGATAATAGCTAGAAATTCCCTATTCCAAGTGTTTTCGAAAGCGATGGGGATTGAGATGATGTGGAGTAGAACACTCGGTGCAAATTCTCGCCTTCCCTTTATTCTCGGAGTAGGAAAATATTCACACTCATATTTTTTTTTAGGTTTTGGATATATGTATTTTTTTTGGCTTTTTGGCTATACAAATTTCTCTTTCCTTTTCTTTTTAGATTTTTCTTTTCTTTTCTCCCTTTTTTTTGAATTTTTGGGTTTTTGGCTATACACATGTGTACTCTCCCAAGTGGGAGAACGGTACACGACGAGGGGATTTGCACCAAGTAAAACAAAAAAGAAGTCGGATTCTAGACACTTGGGCAAGGGAGATATTTCACTAATCAGAGCGTAGGCTAAATAGGTTATCCTAGTCCTAACTGTGGAATCCCGACACATGCGAAATGAAGCATACGATATATATATTCATGCATACAGAAGCAGGTAGGAGAAGCAAATACTGCATATTCAAATCGAAACATGATAATCTAGGGGTCATTCATGGACAGGTATATAAAACACAATCATAAAGTAGAAGCACACCAAACACTAGTCACGACACACGACTCACAAAAAAGCAAAATGGAGCCACGATGCATGAAATGCAAGAGGACTCGATATCCTAGGGTTAGTGAATGTGATTATCGATGCCATGCTAGGTGTGTGTGATTTTGTGGCAATTCATCATAGGTTTCATCTCTAGGAGAAGGAGATGAAAAAGAAGAAAAGAAAAATAAAAACACGATGAAAAGGACTCAAAAACGAAAAAGAAAGACTCAAAAGACGCACAAAGTGCGACTCCCCCAAGCTGAAGTTTGCATTGCCCTCAATACAATAAAAGTGAATACGGGAGGGCAAAGAAAATGGAGGGAATACGCACCGACACAAAAAGGTAAGAAAGACAAGAAAAACACACAAACGGAACTGAAAATAAAGAAAAATCACACCACACGACATAAAAATAGAAAAAAGAAGACAGAAAATTGCACGAATCAATAGATAAAACAAGCACACGCAAAAAACAGCACACGACGACACACAGAAAAAAAATGACTTCCCCCAAGCTAGACATGACAATGCTAGCAAGATGATATGATCGTGAAAATGCAGAGATATGCAAGGGGGAGGTCAGAAAACAAAATGAAATCAAAAAGCAGGAGATGGGGAGTCTTCGCCCTCCTCGGAAGAGGGTGTGGATGGGTGGTCGGGGGAGGCAGGGGGTGTGCGGAGAAGTGGGGAAAGAGGTGGAGGAATAGGTGCAGTGGGGGTGTGAATGATGGGTGAAGTGTCGGTGGAGGTGGGTGGAGGTGGAAGTACGGCGATCAAGGCGGTGGTAGAAGGGATATAAATGGGGAGAGAAGACGTGATGGTGACGGCAGTGGATGGCGGTTGGAGAGATCTGGATCGCACTTGCAATTTCTTGCGACACACATATACAGTGACGGTGGAGGAGGGAGGAGGTGGTGTGGGGGCGAAAGAAGTGGTCGTGGGAGAAGAAGTGGATACTGGGATGGGAATAGATGTGGGAGGGGGAGATGATCGCCTAGGTGGGGGTGAAGGAGGTGGGGATGGGTGGGATGGTGGAGATGGTGGAGGAGACGATCGTCAAGATGGTGAAGGAGGTGGTGATGGGTTTGGGGTAGGTGGAGGTGGTCCGAAAGTGTGAGTGAGGAGATGGAGGATGGTGGCCACGTTCCTCTCAAGAGCGAGGAAACATGGGTGAGTGAGAAAGGAGGCGGTGATGGGTCCGAGGGGACAGAGGACGTGGCAATAGCACGGAGAGCAGCGATCTCGGCCTCGAGACCAAGACGAGCTGAGGTCTGGCGGCGACCAAAATAAGTGGATTGACGTGAAGCGGAAGTGGTGCCGGGGAATGATGTGGAAGTAGTGCCGGCGGTAGTGGTCATGCCGACACTGGACACAAGGCCGAAGATGGCCTCTGAAAGATCCTCAGCAGTGATAGGGCCAGGAGCACGGGTGGTGTGACTAGGGCCAGCGCCGATGTCTCCCCGGGACGTAGGGATATCCTGCTTGCCTAAGCGGGCGGCAGGGAAAGGTGGTCTGCGTGCGTCCTGGGGAAATAAAGGAAGGCACAACCCAGCTAGGAACTCGGGATCGGGCGAAAAAGTCCAATCTCCCACTAAAGCTATAGTCATGCAAGCGGGGTTGGGGAGAATGGTGTAGGGGGCTGGGGGGTGGCCGTAGTTGAAATCAAAACGACGATTAGGGCGGGGCTTAATCATATGAATATGCCGCAGGACATCAAGATCTAAACGTGAGGGTCCTGCGGCAGTGGGAAGACCTCGGGGGATGGGGATATTAAATTGGGGAAAAGAAGCAATGATAGTGATTATTCCCCCACAACAAAGCTTGCCCTTGCTGGCCCGACTAATCTCAAGGAGCTTGTAAATAAGCCAGTTGCCGGCATGGACGGGGACAGTGGGGGCCCTAAAGCTAATCCCATCATCGTCTCGAACGAAAGGGAAAGTCATGGCCCATAGAATGTAAAGATCATGGATGGTCACGGTGCCTGACTCATCCCTGGGAAAAATGCGGAGGATATGATCCGATGGGCCAGACTGAATATAGGATGGATGATTGAGGAGGCCTTGGCCTTACCTCGGGGATAGCGACATAGTAGGGTGAGGCGGAACCAAAACTGATCGACGTCAAATTCGGGTGGATACCCATAGTGTCGGATAGCGTCGTCCCCAAGGATGGGGAAACCAAATATATTATTGATCGTGTTCAGGTTGGTGCGGATGGTTTTGTTATGCACCCGAAAAATGACGGTCGACCCCGACTCACAAATGAGTGAGGAAAGAAATTCTAGTGTGAGGGGCGGGTAAGACACTGCGATGGCATTTAGGAAGGCTAACCATCCTAAGTTCGCGAAAAGAGTCTCGACCTCGGTGAAGACACCGAGATTGATAAGCGATTGGGTGTGGGTGAATTTGGTCGACAGATGCCCCCGAGCATCATGCCTAACGTAGAAGTCCTTATGCTCTTGGTTCCTAAATCGATACCCATGCGGGCCCATCATTGGGTCCTCAGGGGGGATAACAGGTGGGGGAGGGGCTAGTGATAGTGCACGTGGTGTATCGGGAGGAGGACATGTTTGTTTGCGTCTCTTTTGAGACAGTTCCTCCTCCCGCAGGATACCCTTCCCCTTATCTCGTTCCCGGGCCATAGTGGGTGCGTGAGTGTGATGCAAATGAATGTAGAATATGATAAAAGCACGCACACACAAACAATCAAGCAAGTAGAAATTCTAGGGTAAAAAGTAAAATTTGAGGAGTGGAGCGAAGTTACCCAGCAGATATTGGAGTTCCTTGCTTGAAGTTGACCCCAACACCTTGCAATCGGACGGAGTGTGGAGCCGCGGCACTTCTCTTCAGTGAAAATTCGAAAACAGGGGGAGATCGTGGAATTAGGGCTTGAGGAGGCGAATGGGGGGGGGAGAGAGAGAGAGAGAGAGAGAGAGAGAGAGAGAGAGAGAGAGAGAGAGAGAGAGAGAGAGAGAGAGAGAGAGAGAGAGAGAGAGAGAGAGAGAGAGAGAGAGAGAGAGAGAGAGAGGGGGGGAATGATGGAGAGATGGAAGGGGTAGGTTGAGAGAGAGGCTAGAGGGGGAGTGGAGGTCATGGGAGAGGGTTTTCCGGCCGTTGGGAGAGCGGGGAAGACAAAACGACGGCAGGAGAGTCGAGATCGGGCAAGAAAATGAACGGTCGGGGCGGGGGCTTTTTATAGGGTTTAAGTCGAACCGATCGGGTGAGTTGTCACCCGATCGATTGACTTATGGGTCGAGATTTCAGCCAAAAAGAGGTTACAGGCGACCCGATCGGTTGAGAATTCAACCGATCGGGTGGCCGCCTCACACTTTTCCGAGAGTTTGGTGTTGTTCACCAGGTCAATCAACCGGTCATGCTTCTCATCACCCGACCGGTTGACAAAATCTGAAAATTTCCCGTGACTTCAGCCCCAGTTCACCCAGTCTGCCAATCGGTCTCGCATATCTTCACCCGATCATTTCGTTGAGTGACTGATACGGCCATCAGCTGATACATCCCAACCGATCGGTTGAGTTATCAACCGATCGGTTGTGGCCTTGTTTTCTGCAAAAGTGCACAAATTGCCTAAGTCCCTCAACGGAAGTTCTTGCAGCTAGATTTATTTATTAAAATAGATAAAATAAAGTTAAAAATAGTCCTAAAAATTGGAAATAAAGGTTTAGAGCATGGGATGCCTCCCATGAAGCGCTTTTGTTTAACGTCGTTAGCTCGACGCCCGCAGATGATGTTCAAGGTGGGCGATACGGGTGATGCCCAAAGTCTGGCATCGCTTCAGCTTCAGAGCTGGTAGTTTTTGGTGTAGTCGGTGGCGACAAGAAAACTTGTTCGACGACTCTCCCTTTGTTGACGGGGTCCGGGGGCTTCTCCCTCATATTGGCGTCCACCGCCACTCGTTTAAGGATCCGGACCTCATCCCCGGTGAGCCCCATGGGCTCTTTGCCTTTTCTCCTCGTAGGAGGAGCCTTTGGGAATCTGGGAGGGATCGTGTGTGCCGCACCGTTATCCCAGCAACATCATTCTTCTTCGGGCCGACTGGTTCTTCTGAGTCCCCTAAGCTATCGGGGGATTTATTGAAAGAATTTCCCAGGAGCTTTCCTCCACAGCTCTCTTTGTTTCTAACTCCAGCACGTTGCATCTTGGATCATTCGAGGGATCGGGGTGCTTCATTGACAACCCCAAGTCAAACTCGACTTTTTCGCTGCCGACGTTCAGGGAAAGATTCCCATTCTTCACATCTATCAGAACACCGGTAGTGGCCATAAAAGGCCGTCCAAGAATGATGGGGGTGTGTGCATCTTCAGGCATGTCCATGACAACGAAGTCCACAGGCACATGCACCCCTCTAACATTGACAGGGAGGTCATTTACAACCCCCACAGGATACTTTACCGAATGGTCTGCAAGCTGTAGGGTCATTCCGGTGGGCTCCAAGTCGCCCATTCCTATCCTCTTATACAGCGACAAGGGCATCAAACTGACACTCTTTCCAAGATCGATGAGTACACGATGTATCTTTACCTCCCCGATCGCGCAAGGGATAGAGAAGCTCCCCTGGTCTTGAAGCTTATGAGGATTTGCTAGCTGGATAAGAGCACTACATTCTGCCGTCAGAACGACCTTCTCCTTTCTAGAACCCTTTGTCACCAAATCTTTGAGGAATTTCGCGTAGGATGGTACGGTCTCTATAGCTTCAAGGAAGAGGATTTGCAAGCTTAGATCCTTGACCATGGCAAAGAATTTGCCATACTTCTCGTCTATCTTGGCTTGGGCTAACCATTGTGGAAAAGGCACAACGGGCTTGAATACTCTGAGGTTTCCTTCCTCATCCTTTTTCTTCTCCTCTTCAGGAACTCCCTCTGGAGTTGTTGGCTTTGGCGACGAAGCACCGGCGTCATTCAATTTTTTAATCGGTCGCTCCACGACCAATGGTGCTTCCGGTTCCTTTGGGGGCACTCTTGTGGGGATTTGTGTTTCGCTCCTCAAGACGATAGCAGACACATTTGCATGCTCGTGCGTGAGTGCCAAGGTCTGATTTGCTCCCCTCAGTTTCACCTCAGGTTGTGGCGGCAATAAGTTTTGCGACCTTGAAAGGTTCGCCACTTGTAACCCCAGCTGGGTTAGTTGGTCTGTGAGAGCCCGGTGTCCCATTTCCAGCTTCAAATTTATCTTCTCCTGGTTGATGATATATTGAGTCAAAAGGGACTCAACCGGAGAGATGGCCCTCTGTTGGCCATATTGCTGCTGCTGAGGAACAGGTTGCTGATTTCTGGGAGCATATTGCTGATATTGATGTAGAGGTTGCTGCTGCTGAGGCCTAGCTGGCTGATATATCTATTGTTGCTGCTGCTGAGGCAGTGGATATACTAGCTGCTGCTGCAGCAGCTGCTGATACGGTGTCCGGTAGCTAAGGTTGGGGTGGTTCCGGTTGTTCGGAGAATAGGCCGGATTGGAGTTGGTTCGTGGTGGAAAAGGCGCATTCCCCATAGGATTGTAAAATAACGTGCTCGCCTGGTCCACCGGGGTGAAATGTCACCTCCCTCGAAATCCCCCATGACTTCGGATTCCACCGTAACAATCTGTTGTGCTCCAACGCCGCCGGCGCCTACCATCAAAGCAGAGATCTGGGTCGACAGCAAGTCAAACTTGCTGGATAATCGGTCGACGTCCTCGACCCTATGGAGTCCCCCAGATCTTGGTGTTGCACGCTCGTCGCACCACCGCTCATTGTTCGATGCCATGTTTTCCAGCATCTTCTTCACTTCTTGACATAAAGGACCCTACAGCCACGGCGTCCATGTAAGATTTCAAGTCATCCCTCAATCTGTTGTAGAACAGATTAATTATCTGCCATTTCAGAAGCTCATGAGGGCATCTTCGCTGCATTTCCTTATATCTCGTCCAAGCTTCATGCAAGGACTCGTGGCTGGCCTGGGAGAAGGAGGAGATCTCACTCCACAGCTTCATGGTCTTCCCCGGAGGAAAGAAATTCGTCAGAAAATCATTTGAAAGCTTCTCCCAGGTGTTGAATGTGTTCGGGTCCTTCCCCTAAGCCACAGCTTGGCCTTATCTCGCAGAGAGAAGGGGAATAGCTTCAGACGGATCGCCTCAGTTGTGACACCATTTATCCGGAAGGTGTCACATTTCTACAAGAAGGTGTCCAAATGTTCGATGGGGCTCTCCATGGGTGCCCCTGAGAATTGATCCTGCTGGATCCACGTCACCAAAGACGGCTTAAGCTCGAAGCTTTGCGCCGTAATAGCAGGAGGACGGATGGCGGAGGTGGACTCGATGGATGGCATCGAGTACTCCAGCAGGGACTTGTGAGGTGGGGTGTTCTCCCCCATGGTTTCCGGTTCCTCTCTTCTTCGCTTCTCTGCGACAAGACGCCTTAGGGTGGCGTTTATCTCCGGATCAATGGGAATCAAGTCGTCAAGACTTCTTGAACTCCTGCGCATTAAAAACAACAAACACCCGTGAAGCGAAAAGTGGGAAAGAAACAGATAAAATAAAAAATAAAAATAAAAATAAGAAAATAAAGTAGAAATGGAAAAAGAAGAATGCGAAACTTATCACGAGATGGGGATATGAGCTAGAATCAAGGGTTCATGAAATCCTAAAATAACAAGCACATTGCCTCTCCGGCAACGGCGCCATAAAGCTTGACGTCGCCCGCATTTGCGCGCGTCAGATGTGCACAATATATGATTGGGGGCGTGAGATTTAAATATTTATAACCGCAAGCGCACTGTGTTGTAGTGTGGCTTGGGGGTCGAAATCAGGGAGGCGTGGTTGTGCTTGTATCAAGAAGGATCGGATTCACCCAATGGGGGAGCTAGCCCGAATCGGATGATGGGTTGTCACGAAAATGGAATGCGAGGGATAAACAATACGAATGGAAACCCGGGACTTCAGTTTCCACCCTATCGTGCGATTCTCGCCGATACGGCCTACGGGTAGGATAACGATCGGAATTAGGGTCTAATGGTGAGACGTTGCCTCTAAGAGTGGTACCAGTGTCCCATGGGTCCGATATTCCGGTCGGTGCCCAGGATGATACGCTGGACTTTCCAGGTTCGGTCAGTGGGCATTCCCATGTCCATTAACAGTGACTGACTCCGGGAGCACTAAGCTCGCAACGATAACTCCCAACGTCTTGTCATACCGCTCCCGTGTGCTAGGATTCGACGTCTACGCTAAGGGCATGAGCTATGGCTAGGGGGTCAACCGCCAAGTTTATTCCCCCTTGGCCCAACAGTCAAAGGCGGTCTTTTTCCCGCCGATGACAATAAAACACCTCGCGTAACTGATAGATTCTTAATCCCTATCGATTTCCAAGTCCTATGGACGCATCGGGGAGAACCCACGAAGGGGTTTCCACCAAAATCCCAGATTTGGGAACTACTCACACATATTTACTAAAAAGCGATCTAAATCAAAATCGACCGTTAAAAACATGATCAAACGATTGAAAAGCAGTAAGAGTAATGCTAATAACACTATATTAAAGTTTGGTAAAGATCGAAAAACTTACAAATATCTGAAAAATTACAGCCGTCAAGAGAGAGAAAAAACAGCAAAAAATAACAACTCTTGTTTCTAGAAAACCTAGGGGTCATATATATAGAATACGATATCACCCAATCGGTTGAAAAGTCAACCGATCGGGTGACCTGCTTCGTTCTTCGACAGCTCAGCATGGGACTTCACCCGGTCATACAGCACGGTCGGTTGAGGGTTGAAGCTGACCGGTTGGATCTTCGTGCCGTCGGGTGAACCGGTCGGTTGATCTCTCCGTGTTTTGGCTTCGGAGAATTGGTTACAGATGAACTGATCGGGTGAAGTTCACTCGATCGGTTGGCATTCAGCATCAAATTCCAGAGAGTTGGGACGTCTGAACCGGTCTCTGAACCGACCGGTTGACTTTCCACCCGCTCCAGCTTGTGTCCGAGTGGTGCACGCGTGCATCACCTGATCGGTTGGAAGTGACCAACCGGTCGGGTGAGGGGCTGAAAGATGATATCTTCGTCGTTTGACCCCCTGGATCACGCGTGACTCCTCCTGTTGCTCCGGGGACTCACGATATCTTCATTATATGTCCCCTACGCTGGTAAACTCCTACAAAATACAAAAAACACGGAAAAGTGAAAGAAAACAAGAAAACACGAGAAAACGAATACAAGACGGCGGAAAATAGCGGAAAAACACAAAAGAAGACGTGCGTGAATATATGAAATATAAACGCACGTCACTTGACATCGTCAAAAAGGTGGACATCAAAATATATCTCCCTTTGTCCTCTTAATTAAGATGTGACAATATGCAAGAAATAAGGAGATGTATGATATCAAATTGAAAAAATTAGTGGGTATCAATTCACTATCCCATGCTCCTCCTAGATCATAGAAATGGTCAACTTTTGACTTCTAGGATCTAATACCAATTATAAAGGAGGAAATTAGTACTTTTTGAAATTAATCCTCTTTACAAATTGATATACAAATAATGGAGCCATGGGCCTAAAGTGTATCAAAGCATTAGATATGGAAAAATCAAGCTTCAAAGATACACAAAGATATTGCCAAAACAAATAAAACATGAAACATGTTGGCAATATACAAGAGATTTGGTTTGAGACCAAAAATAACCAATTGTAAATAGTGATCTCAAACAACCCCGAAAATGAGAGTTAAAATAGGTCTTAAAATAATTTAAACATATAACATATTAACTCCCACATTGACATACACATGGATCAAAAATACATGCATGTCAATATAACCCCAAGGTCCACATTTTACTGAAAAAAATAAGTTTGAAAATATTTTCAAAATCATGAAACACACACAATCAATGGGTATCTAAAATAAACATTGAAACACAATACCCATGTAATATGCATATGTGTGAGGAACCTAAATATTAGGTAACCAAACCCAAGATGAGTTTGATTTCCTAACGTAATCACACGAGGTGATCACATCCCTAACTAAAGAGTTGATGTAGTTATCCCTCTCTTGCACACTAACCTTAGTGGGAATACATAATCTCAAGGATTTCCTATGCAATGGTTTTGCCATTGCAAGAGGGATGGATGTGGCATGCTTCGGTGTAGAAATGAATTTCTTGGCATGCAAAGAATGAGGATTTTGCTTCTTAGCAAAAAATGAAGACTCTTCATTAATCTTCCTCATTACCTCGAGATCTACATGCTTCTTGTTGGTGTTATTGTTATACAAGAAAGCATGGTGATTCTTCTTAGGTGCTTTAGTAATATTTCTTGTATGTGCACCATAAGAGGAATTAGAGGTGGGGTTGGGCACCACATTTTGAATATAATCCAAACATCCTCTATGATTTTCCGGATGTTGTTTTTCCAACAAATCGTGGAGTGAATCCCTAGAATACACAAAGCTTATGAGCTTACGGGATTCCTCTTCACATTTCAACGTAAGTTGTTGAATGTGATCATCTAAGCTAAGGTTTTGAGCAACAAGCTTTTCATTTGTAAGGCTCAATTCCTTAACTTGAGAGAAAAGTGTCTCTCTCTCACTAGTGTCATAAGCATGCTTTTCATCATGGATTACACTAGCAATTTCTAGTACATGCAACTTACTCTTAGGAATCTTATATTTTGCTTTCAATTTATTGTAAGAGTTAATGCACTTACTAGTGTTTTTGGAAACCATACCGAAATGATGTTCAATCTCCTCGTATGAGATCTTCTCCTCAATCTCATCATCGACGTCTTCCTTGCTAAAGCGTGATGAAGACTTCTCATCCATAGCCATGAGGCACGATTCCTCATAGGAATTGTAAGCGTTGAGCTGCACATCCAACTCTTCTTCATTTAATCCGGAGGGGATTGGAGTAGGAACATCAAGGGCTACAAAGCACGCATGAGCATCCTCCTTTGAATCTTCTTCTTCGTTGCTTGATGTGTCCTAACTCGAATCATCAAAGGTCCCGACAAGTCCCTTCTTGTGATTTTTGGACTTGGACATTCCTTTCCAATGCTTCTTCCCTTTACCCTTGTAAGTTTCTTTGTTGGGTTTGGAAGGGCATTCGGTGGACAAGTGACCTTTTCCACTGCAAGTATAACAAGTAGGAACCTTGTTAGAATTGGAGGCAAACTTTGACAAAGACTTACCTTGCTTGCACTTGAGGAATGCCTTGAATTGTTCAGCAAGATCATCAATTTCTTCTCCACTTGCATCATCTAGCTCATCTTCTTCACTAGGAGCTTCTCGATGGACTTTCTTCCTCCATTTGATTGGCTCCTCCTTGGCATGGAATGCGACCCCCTTTTGCTTCTCCAGCTTCTCGGGCTTTGATGGTTGAATGTCTTTCGTGTGTTGAATCTTCACTTCATACGCCATGAGATTACCAATGCACTCCTCAATGGTGTATTTGGACGTGTCATAAGACTCCAAAATTCCGTTGGCCTTTGACTCCCAACGAGGTGTGAGAGAGTTAAGGATCTTCTCTACACGATCCTCTTGGGAAATCGTCTTCCCGAGTCCCTCCAAAGCGTTCAAGATATCAGTGAACCTTGTGAACATCTCTGAAATGCTTTCACTTCCTGCATCTTAAACATTTCATATTTAGATCTAAACACAGTTTGTTTAGATTTCTTTACCTTCGTAGTCCCTTCATGACAAATCTCCAAGGTATGCCAAATATCGTTGGCCGTTTTGCACATGGAGATGCGGTTGAACTCATTTGCTGAAAGGGCGCAATGTAATGCATTCATAGCCCTCGCATTGAACTTGATCGAGTCCTTCTCCGCCTTTGTCCTTGAAGCCGCGGGAGTAGTGGGCTTCTCAAATGGCCCCTCCGTGATGTCCCATAGGTCTTGACCCTCCATGTAGATCATCATTCTGATCTTCCAACTTGGGTAGTTGGTTCCGTTGAAGAGTGGGGGTCGGACGGTTGAGTGACCTTCTTCATGAGACACGGATGAGGCATTGAATACTATGGTTGCAGTATGCTATAACCTCGCTCCGATACCAATTGTAAGGATCGCCTTACCCGTGCAATACTAACAACACACACTAGATGAGGGGTGAATAGTGTAATGACAATAAAATTGTTCAATTAAAATTAAACTTGCAAATGCGGAATTATAAATGCAAGAGGAATTAAATGACACAATTAATCCAAACGCAAACACAAGATTTTATCCTGGTTCCCCAAACTTGGGTACGTCCAACAATACCAATATTCACTATATTCCCACACAGAGAAGTGAATACAAATCTCACAAGGAGATACCCCACAAAGAGGATTTATACCATACACAAGGACCCAACCAACCCTACACGAGGATCAATACTCCCATACATAGAATCACTAACTCCCACTCAGAGAATTAGGGTTTGCCCTACACTAGGACACTAAACTCCCACAAAGAGAGTTACTCCCACAAAGAGAGTTATTCCCACTAAGAGAATATCCTAGTCCCACAAGAGACACACTCCCACAAAGAGCGAAAGACTAATTCCCACAAAGAGAATTAGTAAAACAATTACACCAAGTAAAGTAAATACTCTTACCTATGCCTTGAGATGCTTACTCATGAATGGATGCAAGGCATGGAAGAGGATCTCCAAGTGTTGAGATATGCTTGAGAGCACTTGGATGATTTCCCTTGAGCTGAACTTCAATGCATGAAGAAGAAATGAATGCTCAAAAGAGGGAAATGAGATAGCTTGAGAGTTGCTTATAGATCTCTTGATATTTTCAATAGCATCAAGAAGAATAAGAGATGGCAGTACACTCATATATAGGAACCATATATCAAGCCCCAAAACCCAAGAAAACAGCCAAAGAATCAATTCTGCAACGGCTAGAAATTGGGCGAAAACGTCAGGAACAGTCGACTGTTGATCAAAAGACAGTCGACTGATCAACGGCTAGAAAATATCCAACGGCTATATTCTGAGCCAGGACAGTCGACTGATGAAATCGATACATTCGACTGTAAACAAGACAAGCGCCTGTTAATCCTTCAACAGACGACTACTGGAGGGGATGGAATGAAACAGAGAGCTGCACTCTTTCTCCAGATAAGCACACAGGCGACTAATGTCAATAATACAGTCGACTGGCTATTAGTCAAGCGATAGTAAAACCTTAATTAGTCGTCTGCAACATAAGATGGAGAGAAGACAGAGAGATGCAGAGATTGCACTTACGCTACTCAGGCGACTGATGAGCAATATACAGGCGACTGTAAATATACAGGCGACTGTAAACTGACCAGTAGTCGACTTTGTGTAAAGCTCAAGTTTGAGTCAATTGAAATGTGACTTGAGCTGTGCATATCATGCGACTGTAGAAGGATCTACAGGCGACTGAAAATCACCCAGTCGACTGTGTTTCCCTCAGCAGGCGACTGATGGAAAGCCAGAGACTCCAAATGAGTCTTTGGACAAAGTGAACCTATTAGGTTTGATTCTATGATAATCCTAAGGCTCACTACGATGATTAGATGCATATGCATGAATGATTAAACCATCTAACAAGGCATTACATTAACCTAGACTCAAAAGAGAGAGAAAGCAATAAAGTAAATATTACATGGATTACATTGCTTTCCATAGAGTCTAAGTCTTCAATCTTGATGCCTTGATTACTCTCCAGCATCTCCAATCTTTGGCACTTCTCGATTCCAAGCTTTGGCCCTTCTCCACTTGATGTCCATCCTTACACCAAGTGATTAGTCTCCAAGAAAGATATTCTAGGAATGAAACTAAGAGACTAAAACATGAGAGTCATTAGCAACAACATAATGTTGTGATCATCATCAAAATAAGATTGGTATGAAACACCAATACTCAACAGAGTACTGAATTAAATGGGAAAATAATCCTTACAAACCCAAAAAGCTCTGAAAATGTGTTCAGAAAAAGCTCCTGGACAAAGTGGAGAATAAAGGTTTAAATACAGTCCCAAAAGTCCAAAATAACCCCCAACTAACTCTGGCAGCACCCACGTTTTGCCTTAGAAAATCAATTTGACGTGGCTGCTTTGAAAATGATGCAAATGTGTTGTCTAGATGCATAAGATGGGGCTCTGATGGCTACAACGACGCGATCGTATTGATAAGTATACGGTCGAATCGAATCCGTGTTCGATGACCATTTTATCTTCGAAACGGTCACGTAATGCGACCGTTTGGTCTTCAGCTTCTTAGAAATATGCAGCCGCGTCATCTTCGTCACACGACCGCGTCGATTGCAGATTCTTCATTCCTTTTCTTCAGTGATGAGTCCGTTTGGATGAAGTTCACGCAGCCACATGGAATTGATTACTGGGCTGCTTGGTTACTGAATGACGCGGTCGTTTGGAGTACCTTGATGTGGTCACGTGGATTTGAGCTTGGGCTATTGCTGGGTGTTGTGACAAGGTGGCCGCGTCGAAATGACGCGGCCGTGTGTGTCACATTTTCTTCTTTTTCTCCCCCTATTGTATACTTTAAGCTCCCGCTTCCACTCCTTTCGCCTTTTTGCGCCTTTTTCACGTTTTATGGCCTCGATTTGATATTTATTTCCTGAAAAGCACAAAATGAGCCATAAAAGCAAAATGGAAACGAAAACAGGGAAAACAGATAAAAATGGCAAATGAAACAACGTGAAATGTGCATGAAAAGGGGGTAAAAAGTAAATACAACAACCACTCATCAAAATCCCCAAGCTAAACTCTTCCGTGTCCTCAAGGAAAACGAGAGAGAGAGAGAGAGAGAGAGAGAGAGAGAGAGAGAGAGAGAGAGAGAGAGAGAGAGAGAGAGAGTGAGTGAGTGTGTCTGTGTGTGTGTGTGTGTGTGTGTGTGTGGATTGGAAGCATGCAATCGAGCACACAGATGATGTCATGAAACTTCGAGAATGTCCAAAAATCAAGTTTATATTTATGGACGAATCAAAATCTCTTATTCAAGAAACTTAAATGCTTCGATCTCTTTTCGTCGATAAGAATACAATCCTAGGACGTCGTCTCTAACCCAAATTGTCAAGTAATATACTAGGCAATGGCCATACCCAAATCCCAAAACATTTCCTCTAACCCATCCTTAGATCAAAGGGATATGAATCTAAGTTATGCAATGGTCGAAGGATGGATAAGTTCGAGATGATGGGATATCAGTCGATCGAGAAAGTGGCGTTCACAACACATCAAACTTACTTGATTCCTAATATTGCTAAGTTTATTCATGCTCTCGATATAATTTTCTTTTTCTTTTATATACATATTTTTTTGGGATTTGCAATTGGTTTGTGTAAGGAGTGTTGGGTCGATGACTCCTAGATCAGACAACCTTAGGGCACCATGTCCAGAAGGACCCATCGGACCTACTAACTCAAATCATGTAAAATCCTTATTCATATGCACTCGCCCGAGCTAAACCTTTTGATGCGAGGCCCCGACGGTTTCAATCGTGGGGATCTAGTTACTCAGTGTCGATGGGGAAATGATGCATATATATTTTTTCTATTCACAAATCTTTTCTTTTCCTTTCCTTTTTAGGAACACATGAGTGTATTAAGCAAAATCAATCCTCAGTAAAAGGTGATATGTTGTTGTCCAAGTTTCGAGGGAATATAAACCATTATACTCAACTATCGGCTCTACGGTCCATGCATAAAGTGGGTTCCTAAGTTTCAACCTAGGTCAGTTTCTGTAGGGACCTGAGATGGCAAAGAACACTAGGGGGTGAATGGTGTTTTCAAAAATTAAAATCTCTCTAGAATTAATAAAGAGTTACATATTATTAATCCTAATCAACACAAAATAATACTTGCAATAATAAAGTTAAGCAGCGGAATGTAAATGCAAGTGAATAAATAACAATCACAAACACACAGATTTTATCCTGGTTCCCCATAACCTGGGTTCGTCCAGTCCCCAAATCTCTGTCGGGTTTTAATCCACTATTTTAGGTAAATAGTATAAACCACTTCACCTCCAATGAGGATTTTCCCTTGCCTCACAACCCAAGGACTTTTACAAACTCCTTGCCTATAACAAGGAATAACACCACCACTTTGCCTTAGCTAGGATTTCCAACACCCTTATCTCCAAGGGACTCAAAATAAGATCAGATCTAATACACCACAATGATTTAGTCGAGATTGGTTTTTACACTCAATAATTCTATAACCAAGAAGAATGTGCAATTATGCTCTATGTGGCTAAAGAATTAATCTTTTCTTTGATCACACAAAGAATATTAGTTGATTCAATGTGATCAAGAAATTTTGTTGTTTTAAAATCCTTTTAAGAATATTCAAAAATGAAGTAAGAAGGATTTTAAAAGCAACTTGTAATAGCCAAATAAAATGATCTTAAAACTAGATAGAAAAAATAAGCACAAGAATAAGATCAGAAAATAAAAACTGTTAGCTATGAAAAACTTGAGAGCAATGAAAATTAGAGAGCTTGAATGCTAGAGATAATTTTGAATTTTTCTCAAGAATAATTGGTATTCAAAATGGTCTCAATGGCTATCTATTTATAGGGCTAAAAATGAATTCAAAACATTTCAAAAACGTTTGACTTTTGCCCCAAAAATGGCGCTATCTATTTATAGGGCTAAAAATGAATTCAAAACTTTTCAAAAACGTTTGACTTTTGCCCCAAAATGGCTACAAAACATATTCACTGAATCTGGCCGTCGACAGCTGGTAGTCGACTCCCAAGGCAATTTCTGAGAAAATCTGCTACAGCTGGTAGTTGACTCCCATGTTTGGTAGTCGACTCCCAGAGCAGTTTTCTGAGAAAATTTGCTACTGACAGGTAGTCAACTCCTGGGTTTTTGGAGGTTGACTCCTTCTTGAAAAGTGATTTTCTCAAGAAGTTTTACTCTCATATCTATAAAAATAAGTTTATATAATAATACCAAGAATTTAAAACCATTTTCAAAAATCTTTTTGTGTGTGTGTTCATATTCTTTCTTGGCTGACATAATACTAACAAAAATGAAAAACAACTCACACACGAGACTATATAAAGAACGTGAAGCCATGGTTGAGCTTGGGCTAGTTGCATAGGCTTCACTTGAGTTTGAACTCCTCTTTATCTTGAGCTTGAGCACAGTCTTTGAGCTCCAGGCTTCATACATTTTCTCCTAGCTTTCTTTGATTTGTTTGCTTCATCATATTTGAGCTCTATTAATTTCATCTCCATTCATTCATGACTATTATTTGTGCAATGCATCTTTCCTTCAATAACTATATTAAAAATACATTTCATGTACACAAACTCAATGAAAATATTAGTAGCATAATATGTTGCTCATCATCAAAATAACCACGGGGTGGAGACTCAATATCCAACATTCTCCCCCTCTGATGGTGACAACATATTGCATAGTAACATAGAAACTATGCACTGTCGTGTATAAATCTCTCTCCCCCTTTGGCATCATTTAAAAAGCATAAAAATGAATACTATACCAAGTAAAAGAAATTATTACATAGGCTCCCTCCTCAAAGTTTACATCATTGTTGTTGGGTCTCCCCCTTCATGTATGCTGGATTTAGAGGTTCATTTGGTGCTCCTCTACTAATCCCTTATAATTTTGGTGCCTGAAAATCAAACATATAATTTTGGTACTCTTTCTTTGTGTGCCCGTGGGATTAGTCATACATAATAATATAAAAATCAACCAATAGGGAACTGTTTGGGGGTGTTTTCTCACCACAGGCTCGTTGACTGACAATTAGTCAGTCAACGTAGTCAAGGGATCGATTGAGGTCCCTCGGTCACGTCGTGCTCACGTGGACACAGCGTGGCTCGGCGATGGAGATGGAGACGACCGGAAGGAAGGCCTCGGCTCCTTAGGTCATGCTCGGCTTTGGCGGGATGAGCGTCGAGGGATAGCCTTGGCACCTCGGCTGTCGCTTGGTCTTCGATCGGTGGTAGTGCACGCTTGTTGGGGGCGGGATCGTCTTGTGCTAAGGAGTAGCCTCGGTGCCTCATTCGGTTCCTTCCTGGATAGACGAGAAGGCTTGTCAGGGGGGCCGGACCTTGGTTCCAGCCAAGTCCCATCCGATGCTTAAGTCAGAGCAAGGTCTGAAGGGTGCCCGGTGGGGTAGGTACGACTCGAGAGGAGATCGATACGCTGACCCTCGGCCCGAACAAAGGAAGGGAAAATAAGGCAAACACAAGGTCGTTGATGGAGTACCTCAGATTTTGTTACCTGGGATTCGATCCTCTTCTCGGCTGTCCATACCATCCCTTTATAGGGTTTATCTCACGATTGCCCTCAATCCACGTTTCTCGTCCGCCTCCCCTCATGCCCCCACGATCCGCCCTTATTAATGCATGCGTGCATCATGGGGAGCATTGATAAATGGGCCCCTTAATGGCCATTAAGGTGCCACGGATTTAGGGGAACGGTTTATCTTTGGAGGATGCGAGCTAATCGTGCGCCCCCCGGGCCGGGTCGGTCGAGCGTCAGGCTTATCCGCGGGCCTCGTTGGGTGGGCCTAAACTCGGTTGTGGGCTTCCTTTTCTGGGCTTGGGCTTGAGCCTCCTTTTCTTCGGGCTCTTCCAAAATAGTCACATCAATTGCCCCCATCGTCCGAGCTGTTTGGTTTCTGCCGGTTCGGTTCGGGCGATGTGACTCTCGAGGATTTGACAGGCGCGTCAGTCGAGGCCAAGCCATTAAATGGAAGCCATCATGATGCTGCCTGTTTGAACTTCTCTCAGTGCAGGATTCGAAGCACCGCCAATCTTCAGATGCCGCCACGTGCTCTTTTCCGGATGGTTGGGATTCCGCGATCGCTCTCCATATAAAGGTGTCGGCCTCCCTAGTTTCAATTCTTTCGCGCCCCCTTCCTGATCTTTGTCTTACAAGCTTCTCCTCCCCGGCGTTCGTCTTCCTTCAGATTCTTTTCAAGGTAACCCCCTATCTCCTTCATTTTCCTTATGGCTACGCTTAAGATAGGCGGTTCAGCATCAGGTTCAAGGGACCGCCCGGTGCCTGGATCGGGTAATGTCCGGCCTCCGGGGCCCGGAGTTCCTTCGGGGACCCGCCCAACTCCGGCTAAGGGAAAAAGGAAGCTTTTTACGGACCCTGTTGGTGATGACATGGCTCGGACTGCTGAGAGGTTCGATGTCCCCCGCTGGTCCTTAGGTCGCCGTCCATGGCCCCCTTCTTGGTGGCTAAGGAGATCCGAGAAAAGTATCTGTGTTATCCATACGATGTTAGGATCCCCTTGTAGTGCCCTGTGGTAGCTACTGCACACGTACTAGAGGGGGGGTGAATAGTACTTAAAATAATCAAGATAGTTATTCCTAATTATTGTGCAAGAAACAAACGACAATGCGGAATTAAACAACTATCAACAAGAATTAAAACAAACGCAAACACAATGGTTTAATGGGTTCGGATCCACCCAAGTCTTCCCGACTTGTTCCCGGTGATCCTACGTCCCAACCACCCGGATCCCCTCCGGATACTTGAGTTAGCAACCCTAACTCAAGATTTCCACTATGAAATACTTGTGAAAATCCTTCACAAGTCAAATCATACAAAAGACATGTGACTCCCACAAACCGGGATCACAACCTCTCTCACAACCGAGAGACACAATTCAAATACGATTGAAATGAAATAAACTCTTACCTTACAAAATCCTATGCCTTGAGTATACTTACCAAATTAGGGCAATGATGGATTTTGAGGAAGAGGATGTCACCAAACCCTAGCTTCAAGTAGATGACCAGCAATGGAAGCCTAGGGATGAGATGGATGACCTAGAATCAAGCCCTTGGCTTGGAAGGCTCACAACCAATGAATCTCTCTTGAAGAATAAGAGTGAAGGAGAGATTCTTGAGAATGGGAGAGCTTGAAGATGAGAGTTGAAAGAACTTCTCTTTGAATCAATAGAGCTCTGGAATAGCAGCCTTGGATCCTATGAAATAACCCCTTCAGGTATTTAAAGGATCAAGGGAAAAGGGAGAGAGAAACGTCGCTTTCAAAACTCCAACGGATCTAAATCTGAAGCAGACTAGTCGGTCAAAGAACAACCACTGACCGACTAGTTCATCAACTAGTCGGTCGGTGAAACAACATGAACCGACTAAGAGGTGAACAGTGAACAGATGAAGATTTCAGACCTAGATAACTAGTCGGTCCAAGAAGACTTTCTAACCGACTAGTTTCACAACTAGTCGGTCGGTCAGTGAACTTAGACCGACTAAGAGTCAAAAACAAGTAGTCTGAATACAAATGATTTAGTCGGTCCAAGAACAAATGTTGACCGACTAGATCAACAACTAGTCGGTCGCCAAACGTTCTTAGACCGACTAAGCGATAAACAGTAGCTTAGGAGAAATTTAGTATGAACAGTAAGTTACAACTAGTCGGTCAAAGAAGCATCACTGACCGACTAGTTCACAAACTAGTCGGTCGGTGAGTCAACGTAGACCGACTAACTGTAAACAGTAAAGTCCAAGAAATTAGAGAATCAAACTAGTCGGTCCAAGAATAGTTGCCGACCGACTAGATCACCATCTAGTCGGTCAGTACTTGTTCTTGTACCAACTAACATGCACTAGAAGTCCGAATCGAAGCGCGATGCTTCGGGGAAGTTAGAATGGACTTCAACTAAGATCCTAGAGCTACGACATGAGCGTTATGAAGATAGAAATGTAAGAATTACTCAAGGCTTAACATTCTATAAATCAAAGCTAAAAGACTATGAAATAAACCTTAACGATCCGTCTTCAAAGCTTCAATTAATTCTTCATGACTTCCAAAACGGCGCAAGAGCTTCAACGAAGCTTTAGGCATGAATACGAGCTTTGTGAAGAGTTGAGATGTTGCTTTGAATGTTCTCGTGAATTTGGCGACGATCTCCTAAACTGCGCTCACAAATTGTTAGTTCATGATATATTTATGTTTGCTCATCATCCAAAACCAAATCCGGGGAGTCCAATACTCAACACCCCTTTAGCGACAAACAGATTTGCTTCCCGCGGAATAATGAGGCCGGCGTCTATGTCGAGATGTTCCGCCTCCCCCTTCATCCTTTTATAATCCAAGTTATGGAGTCCTTGATGGTTGCCTTGTATCAGTTGACTCCGTACTCCATCGCGGTGCGGACCGGGTTCGTCATGCTCTGTCGCATCCATGGCCTGGAGCCATCCCTTCCCCTTCTCTTTCACTATTACTGGGTCCATACGGTCGGCCAGGGATCGTGATAGCACCTCCGCACCCGTGCGGGGAGGGAGTGCCTGCTCGGTCTGCCCCCTGGGTGGGGGACTTGAGCTCAAGCTATGTTTTTGTCGTCTTCCCTCGGGACGCCGTGATCTTGACAGGTTGGGGAGGGTATGCCAATATAACTTGGCGTTAACCCTCTCCGAGGCCGATCAAGCCGATGTCTAGCTTCTGTCATCTCTTCCTTTAGAGGAGAGGTCGGTCTGGCCTCTACTGGACGACCTGCTTCTTAAGAACGTCATGTGGTCTCCCGAAAGGTGCTCCATTCCCCTTCCGCTTTGCCTCTCACTTACCCTGATCTTCTTTCCTTTTACAGAGATGGCCGGGCGTGAGTTTACCCGCAACGTCGACAAGCTCATTCAGCTTGGGTCCGGCCGGAGCCGAGGGAACCCTTCTGGCCAAGCCTCGCCGCACCGTTGACAAGGAGGTGCACCAGGCCGAGCTTGTTGTGGAAAGGGTGGAGGCCATGCCTCCCCCGATGGCTGCGACGGGTCTCCCGATAGGAGAGGTCGCGGGGGTTGAACCCCACTCTCCGTCCGGGCTGAGGAAGGCGATGAGGGAACCGGACCGGCTCGCTTAGCACATGCGAGTGGTCATGGCACGGGGCATAAGTACTCCCCCCGACGTTCACTGGACCCCGCGAGAGGAAGCGGAGGAAGAATGGTGGGGGTATCTGCACCCCGGTAGCCCCCGAGGTACCGATGGTCTCCGGAGACACCCTCCCGTTGACCATGGTGGCCACTCCCATTGCCTCGGCCGCACCTTCTGTGGTGGGAGATGGCGGTGCCCTGGAAAGCGCCCTGGAGAGCCCCGAGGTTGCCCCTGGGGACTCAGTATTCGTTGATCGGGCCCTGGCCAACCAGCTGGCGCCCGGCTCCGTCATCCCGAGGGATCGCTCCCTCCTGGAGAGGGCTCCCACCGACAAATTGTCGGATTCCTTAGTCTGGCAGCTTCAACAGGTTTGGTACACTGTCGGACGATGTCGATCGTCCTGTCTCTTAATCCTCCTTTGCATAACTCCTTTCTTTTTGTAGGCTACCGTGATGGCCGCCGAGGCGCCGCGTCGGGCGGCCCGGTTGAGAGACCCCGAGGAGTCCTCGGCCCGGGAGCGTTCAAGGGATGAGGAGGCCGAGGTGGCCGTTCAAGAGGCTCGTATGGAGGCTTGGAAACTCTGACACCAGGTGGACGAGCTGGCTTTCCAAGTGTTGGACCTCCAGGGGGAACTGGCCGACGCTCAGAGGTCGGTCCAAGATGCGGAAGAGGCGTTCTGCCAGGAGAGGGGCGATCTCCAGCGCGAGCTGGCAGACTTGTGTCAGATGACCCGATTCGTTGAGGAGGTGGAGAGGGGCGTCGACAGGGTCCTGGGGGCAAGGATTACAGAGGTCCTCAGGGAGGCCTTCAGCTCCTACGAGGACCTCCTGGCTCCTCGGATTATAGACGTTGTCCGAAACTCCTTCCGACGGTTTGAAGAGCATGCCCGGTAACCTCTCCCACCGGCAGATCCCCCACGCTCCTAGCAGGGCGAGTTCCAGAGGATGCCTCCTCCCATGCTCCGGGGACTTAGGCTTCTCCGTTTTGTCCCCCCTTTTTGCTTGTAACTTCAAACAATATCTATTCTATAAAACAATGATGTTATCATGGGTTTTTGGAAAATAGTTTTTGATAAGAGATGAGAAATTGGGTATATATGAGGGATGTTGTTAAGATAAAATTGGATAAGATAAGAGAAATTGGATAAGATATGAGAAATTGGATAAGAGAAATTAGATAAAGGATATAAGTTGATGATGACTAAGACAAACTTTGGGGGGAAATTTTGTTATGAAAACTCAAAATTTGAAAACTCAAATAAAAACTCAAAATTGGGGGGAAAACAAGAAGGGGGGAACTCAAATGAAAACTCAATCCTGTCTATCTCCCCCCCTCAAATGAAAACTCAGTCCACTTCCCCCAAACGACACAGCACCCCCAAAATCGCTGGAGTTGTTTCTCTCTTTGAATTTCTTCTATTTTTCTTTTCTTTCTCTCTTTGAAAGAGGGAAAAGATGCTTCCGTCTTAAATGGAAGATTTTGGGGGTCACTTACCCCGCCAACTTCGCTAGCTGCTGATTACTCTTAATGAAGACGAATGGTGAGCAAACTGACTGTGGTGTCTTCTTATGCGTGTTTCAGGCGAGCAAGGACCGTGACTAGGGCTTTTTCTCGCGTTTGACGCCAACGCACGTGCTTTTTTTTAATCTTTCGCCCGCGTTGCGGGCGGCGACTTCCGCCCGCAGCGCTGACGGCTGACGTCAGCTGACGTCAGCGATTTTTTTTAATAACATCTCTCTTTTACATATCTTTATTGGGCCTTTTAATTCGCAGAAATTTGCTCCGATCTCCGAAAAATGTGGAAAAATAGCAGTTGGATTCGGAAAATTGCAAGCTTCTCCTGAAAAATAAAATTGAGACAAAATTAAGCCATATAATTGTATTTTGCGTATAAACAAGCGAAATACTCTATTATTAAATGATATTACAAATACACACTTATTAGAGATAAATTATATAATATATATACACAAAATACGGTCTAAATGAGGGGTAAAAATGTAATATTCTCTCAGAATCAGCGTTTCCTTGGCATCTCAATTTACTCTTAATGAAGACGAATGTTGTTTGTCTTATGTTTCACATTCGAGGGCCTTGCATTGGACAGATATGAACAGGTTTGCCCTTAAAGATGCATGAAAAATGTAATTTTAACTACTGCCTATGCTTAATCAATCCAATTATCCAACCTATCTCTTGATGTGGTGAGATTTAAAAATGAATATGTAATGAATTATCAGCTGCTGCAGTTGTACAGCTTTTGGCATCGGAGAATATTTTCTGCTTGAGTATATTGTTTCTTTGTTATAGCTTTAGTTAATCTGTTCAGTTTGTGATGCAGTGATAGTGTTATGGGCACCTGGCAAACATGTAGAAACATGTGAATTTACGGTACATTAAGGCTTGCTTTGGTTCCAAACAAAGCAAGCAAGGGATAGTCAAGCTATTGCTTTTCTTCTTAGTTTTATCATTAATGGTTTCAGGTATAGAAAATAAAGATGACACTTTCAGTAGTCCCTGCATGAAACTCCAGCAACCTATACACATGGGATTCAATTTTCAAATCCTATCTTCTAACGAGATGGTTATATTCAAATTTCATTTGTTTTTCATCATTAGCATGGAGAAAGTTATGGAATCCCATGTGTACAGTTACACTAATGGTTTCAGTGGTTTCACGGCAAAATTAACTTAAGAGTAATCATTAGATATGGCTGGTAACATCTCCCAGTCTAAATTTGGTTTACAACATTTTTTGGATTATATTGACACACAATTTCTTTTTCCGGATTGACAGAAATGCATGGTGTTGTTTCGGGTTCCCGAATCAGAGGAGGATCCTGCACACAACACATTCATTGATTTCATGGGTCTAACAAACAACGAGTCGATGGAGATCCCTGGATTGGATTTCCTACCAAGAATCAAGAGAATGTCATCATCGGTTTCATCGATATAGGTTAGATTAGCATACACTCAAAGCAATCTTTCCTACCCGGATTGGTATCTTTAAGCTTAAGAAAATTTGACAAAAAAATGACACATGCACAGAATTTCCAGTTGTTAAGTTTTGTGTGTTTCCATAATGTATCTTCCATTGTACTGTCAGCCACCTACCATTCATTCAAGTGATTTGTTGGGGGTTAGGGCTCACATGATATTGGTACATGGAAAATGAAGGTTTTGTCTTCCTATCATTGTTTATATTATTTGGAAAATGAAGGTTTTGACTAGGACAAACTTTTGGTGGGAAGACTTTTAAATTGTGTCAAATTTTTTATACACAAGTGCAATTTTTGTTATCATGTGCACCTGGCAATTTTTTGTTTTTCAACCATAACTTTTGCAATTTTTTGTTCTTCAATATGAACAATAGTAGACAAAAAATCAATTCTGATGTTAATTGTTCTTCAACCTGAAACCAGTTTGGATGGCACCTGAAATCTGTTAATTTTTAGAAAAGTTCAGGTTGGGTTTACAGATTAACAATTAAAATGGGGCTGACTTTAGAAAATTGGGTTCCGTTTGCATTCATGTGGACAATTAAAAGTTGGGTTCCAAACTGGGTTTAAAACCTGTTGTCAATTCTGATGTTAATTTACAATTTCTAAGGTTTCTAATGTTAATGTTGAAGGTCAAGTTTAGAACCGTTGTGCTCATTTTTAGTTTGCATCCATGTGAGGTTGAAAATTAACAGTTTGGAACCCAACCTGGGTTGAAAACATTTCAAATTGGCATAACAAATTTTTCACATTTAACATGACTGCCAACAATTCACATGAATGCCAACAATTCACATTTCAGGTTGGGTTAATTTTTCACAATTCACATGAATGCAAACTGAAAATGAGTACAATAATTACACATTTCAAGAAAAGTACTAGCCAAGTTCTGTGCAAATTACTTGCATACACATTTGCTCAAGACTGAAGCTTATTCAGTTGTTGATTATGTGCTTCTATTTAGACCGCATTCTTCATGTATTTCATTTTTCTTATTTTATTTTTTGCTACTTGCATACACATCTGCTAAATGTTTTTGTAATTTCCAGGAGTTCACCAATGACAGCATCAAGAAGGAAACATTCTAGATTACCAGAAAGATGGCTTCAAGGTGATACCCGCCACTAACAACTGTTACCAGTAGTAGTGCCAATGAGTGTCAGATGATGTATCTTATCTATTGTGAAGAATCCAACTACAATAGGTTGCAACGAGGAAAATCCAGTGAGTTCAAGTAGGGCACATAGCACCCTGCTGAAGAGCTCAAATCGTTTTTCTCCCAAAGCTGCAATCTCTCTGTACTGTATCATCTGCAATTTCTTTGTTGCCACGGTTCAGGTGAGTTTATAGGAAAGCATTTGATTCTATAATCTTTGTAGCGTTTAGCTTGATTATTGAAATTGGAATATCCTATTAAAGTTGTTAAATTTAGA
>CM061132.1:136685020-136703485 GCA_030789695.1 Scilla litardierei | reverse complement strand
TTCATATATTCACGCACGTCTTCTTTTGTGTTTTTCTGCTATTTTCCGCCGTCTTGTATTCATTTTCTCGTGTTTTCTTGTTTTCTTTCACTTTTCCGTGTTTTTTGTATTTTGCAGGAGTTTACCGGCGTAGGGGACATATAACGAAGATATCGTGAGTCCCCGGAGCAACGGGAGGAGTCACGCGTGATCCAGGGGGTCAAACGACGAAGATAGTATCTTTCAGCGCCTCACCCGACCGGTTGGTCACTTCCAACCGATCGGGTGATGCACGCGTGCACCACTCGGACACAAGCTGGAGCGGGTGGAAAGTCAACCGGTCGGTTCAGAGACCGGTTCAGACGTCCCAACTCTCTGGAATTTGATGCTGAATGCCAACCGATCGGGTGAACTTCACCCGATCGGTTCATCTGTTGCCAATTCTTCGAAGCCAAGACACGGAGAGATCAACCGACCGGTTCACCCGATGGCACGAAGATCCAACCGGTCAGCTTCAACCCTCAACCGATCGTGCTGTATGACCGGGTGAAGTCACATGCTGATCTGTCGAAGAACGAAGCAGGTCACCCGATCGGTTGACTTTTCAACCGATTGGGTGATATCGTATTCTATATATAGGACCCCTAGGTTTTCTAGAAACGAGAGTTGCTATTTTTTGCTGTTTTTTCTCTCTCTTGACGGCTGTAATTTTTCAGATATTTGTAAGTTTTCCGATCTTTACCAAACTTTAATATAGTGTTATTAGCATTGCTCTTACTGCTTTTCAATCGCTTGATCATGTTTTTAATGGTCGATTTTGATTTAGATTGCTTTTTAGTAAATATGTGTGAGTAGTTCCCAAATCTGGGATTTTGGTGGAAACCCCTTCGTGGGTTCTCCCCGATGCGTCCATAGGACTAGAAAATCGATAGGGATTAGGAATCTATCGGTTACGCGGGGTGTTTTATTGTCATCGGCGGGAAAAAGACCGCATTTGACCGTTGGGCCAAGGGGGAATAAACTTGGCGGTTGACCCCCTAACCATAGCTCACGCCCTTAGCGTAGACGTCGAATCCTAGCGTGCGGGAGCGGCAGGACGAGACGTTGGGAGTTATCGTTACGAGCTTAGTGCTCCCGGAGTCGGTCAGTGTTAATGGACATGGGAATGCCCACTGACCGAACCCGGGAAGTCCGACGTATCATCCTGGGCACCGACCGGAATATCGGGCCCATGGGATGCTGGTACCACTCTTAGAGGCAACGTCTCACCATTAGACCCTAATTCCGATCGTTATCCTACCCGTAGGCCGTATCGGCGAGAATCACACGATAGGGTGGAAACCGAAGTCCCGGGTTTTCCTTATATTGTTTATCCCTCGCATTCCATTTTCAGTGACAACCCATCATCCGATTTGGGCTAGCTCCCCATGGGGTGAATCCGATCCTTCTTGACACAAGCACAACCACGCCTCCCTGAGTTCGACCCCCAAGCCACACTACAACACTGTGCGCTTGCGGTTATAAATATTTAAATATCACGCCCCCAATCATATATTGTGCACATCTGACGCACGCAAACGCGGGGGACGTCATCAAGGGGGAGAGTTATATGCATTATGTAACCATATAGGGGAGACTTATATACATATGCATATGGGGAGAGACTTATGTGATTCATGTTTGCATGATATTGTCTATTACAATTGGTTTATGTAATCCATGCCTATTATATGTCACCATGATCTTATTTGGTATTATGAGAATTTACCATTGTGTAGCTTATTGTTTAATTGGTGCATATAAGTAGTGGGAGCTCATTAGCATTGTGCTTTAATACTTTGTATTTTTACATAATGTGTGTCATCATCAAAAACGGGGAGATTGCTGAGTATTGGTGTTTCATACCAATCTTATTTTGATGATGATCACAATATTATGTTGTTGCTAATGACTCTCATGTTTTTGTCTCTCAGTTTCATTCCTAGAATATCTTTCTTGGAGACTAATCACTTGGTGTAAGGATGGACATCAAGTGGAGAAGGGCCAAAGATTGGAATCGAGAAGTGCCAAAGATTGGAGATGCTGGAGAGTAATCAAGGCATCAAGATTGAAGACTTAGACTCTATGGAAAGCAATGTAATCCATGTAATATTTACTTTATTGCTTTCTCTCTCTTTTGAGTCTAGGTTAATGTAATGCCTTGTTAGATGGTTTAATCATTCATGCATATGCATCTAATCATCGTAGTGAGCCTTAGGATTATCATAGAATCCAACCTAATAGGTTCACTTTGTCCAAAGACTCATTTTGGAGTCTCTGGCTTTCCATCAGTCGCCTGCTGAGGGAAACACAGTCGACTGGGTGATTTCAGTCGCCTGTAGATCCTTCTACAGTCGCCTGATATGCACAGCTCAAGTCAACATTTCAATTGACTCAAACTTAAGCTTTACGCAGAGTCGACTACTGGTCAGTATACAGTCACCTATATATTTACAGTTGCCTGTATATTGCTCATCAGTCGCCTGGGTAGTGTAAGTGCAATCTCTGCATCTCTCTGTCTTCTCTCCATCTTATGTTACAGACGACTAATTAAGGTTTTACTGTTGCCTGACTAATAGCCAGTCGACTGTATTATTGACATCAGTCGCATGTGTGCTTATCTGGAGAAAGAGTGCAGCTCTCTGTTTCATTCCATCCCCTGCAGTAGTCGTCTGCTGAAGGATTAACATGCGCCTGTCCTGTTTACAGTCGATTGTATCGAATTCATCAGTCGACTGTCCTGGCTCAGAATATAGCCGTTGGATATTTTCTAGCCGTTGATCAGTCGACTGTCTTTTGATCAACAGTCAACTATTCCTGTTGTTTTCGCCCAATTTCTAGCCGTTGCAGAATTGATTCATTGGCTGTTTTCTTGGGTTTTGGGGCTTGATATAGGGTTCCTATATATATGAGTGTGCCGCCATCTCTTATTCTTCTTGATGCTATTGAAAATCTCAAGAGATCTATAAGCAACTCTCAAGCTCCCTCATTTCCCTCTTTTGAGCATTCATTTCTTCTTCATGCATTGAAGTCCAGCTCAAGGGAAATCATCCAAGTTCTCTTAAGCATATCTCAACACTTGGAGATCATCTTCCATGCCTTGCATCCATTCATGAGTAAGCATCTCAAGGCATAGGTAAGAGTATTACTTTACTTGGTGTAATTGTTTCACTAATTCTCTTTGTGGGAATTAGTCTTTCTCTTTTTGTGGGAGTGTGTCTCTTTGAAGGACTAGGATATTCTCTTAGTAGGAATAACTCTCTTTGTGGGAGTAACTCTCTTTGTGGGAGTTTAGTGTCCTAGTGTAGGGGTAACCCTAATTCTCTGAGTGGGAGTTAGTGATTCTCTGTGTGGGAGTCCTGGTCGGGTCCTTGTGTAGGGCATAAATCCTCTTTGCGGGGTATCTCCTTGTGAGATTTTTATTCACTTCTCTGTGTGGGAATATAGTGAATATTGGTATGGCTGGACGTACCCAAGTTTGGGGAACCAGGGTAAAATCTTGTGTTTGCCTTTGGATTAATTGTGTCATTTAATTCCTCTTGCATTTCTAATTCCGCATTTGCAAGTTTAATTTTAATTGAACAATATTATTTCCATTACACTATTCACCCCCCCCCCCCTCTAGTGTGCGTTGTTAGTATTGCAAGGGTAAGGCGATCCTTACATACTCTTTTTGATTAATCTTTGTATAGCCCTTGTTTTAGATTGATTTTTGCAATATAAAGAGATTCCCTTTTAATTGAATTTGTGGATTGGTTGTTATTTGATTCTCATATTGAAATCTCTGCCATGTCTATTAAATCCATGTGTGTGACTGCTTATCTAACAATGGGTAGTGAGTAGTTTTCATTTACGCAATGTGTTGAACCTCATTGAATTTGGGTCATGGGTTGGATGAAATAGTTAAAGTAATTATTGGCAACTTGAGGATTTGGGATATATTAGGATTCCAATCGTCATTGTAATTGCTCTCCTCACTCGTGGATAATTAGATTGGCTACCGGCGAGAGTTAGGACCACTCTATGTTTTTTGATCCATACAATGACTCATACTATTCCGGCATCGATTAGAGCCATCCTAATATAGATCTAATTTTCCGACCACGAGTGGCATGGAAGAAGATTAGGGACATTCGTCGGACATAATGCACATAACGTATACCGATGTATCAGCGAGAGTTGACATCGATATAGGTTGGGGTAGTCCTATCATAATATCGCGAGAGCGAGGGTATGGATAACATAAGGGACTATCCTATCATGCATCATGAAAGTGGGGGATAGGAGAATGCCCTTAGATTAGACGACCTCTCCCGAGCCCTAATGAATCCAATAATTGATTAACTTATAATCCAACCTTAACCATAGTTCAATGGCTGGGATACCGTAAGCCCTAGAGCTTTTATTATCTGATTTAACCCCTATTTCTTATCTCGACCACCATTCGATAGCGTAGCTTTCGAACATAGGAGGAAATCGGTACTCAACAAATGCCTCCCTGAGTTCGACCCGTATAGCGCTGCACGACACCGTGCACTTACGGTTATTAATATTTGAAGTGTTCGTACCGACGAACAACAGCCAAAAGAGTCATTAGATACTTGCAGAAGACAAATGGTTATATGCTCATATATAAGAGGTCGGATAATCTTGAGATCGTGGGGTATTCTGACTCTGATCTTACTGGAAGCCAAGATAGTAGAAAATCCATGTCTGGCTATGTTTTTCTACTGGACGAAGGAAAAATTTCCTAGAGAAACACTAAGCAATCTCTCATTACTTCCTCTAATATGGAGGCAGAGTTTGTTACTTGCTATAGGGCATCAAATCCTGATATATAGATGTGAAACTTTATTTCGAGACTGCAAATTCTCAGCGGCATTGAAAGGTCACTCAAGTTATATTATGATAATATAGCAGCAGTTCTACACTCTAATAACAACAGGAGCTCGTCTAAATCTAGGCATATAGACATCAAATTCCTAGTTGTAAAGGAATGAGTTCAGAGTGGTTTAATAAGTATTGAGCATATATGGACAAACTATATGGTTATGGATCCGCTCTTTAAGGCACTAATGCCATTGGCCTTTTATGGGCATGTGACTCATATATGTGTTTTCAATTTAGATGCCATTTGAACAGTGGAAGTTTTTCTATGTTGTCTCTCCACCTTGATTCTTGTTGTAATGTCATGAAATTATTTGTCTATTAATATAATATTCAGTTCATTCAGTTACTATTATACTCTCAACTTCGATCTCATATATTTATTTTCAGTTGGACCAGTTGGAAATAAGCATGCTTAGATCATGTAGCATGTAATTTCCATGCCATACATCCACATTATCTATGTCATTTAGTTGAACTGAAATTTGTAATCAAAGTCGGTTTAGTTGCATGAAATTTTGCAATGGCTACTCCTTTGGTTCCGGTATCGATAAGATTAATGGACGATATGGTTAAAATGACTTAAATTCAGTTGTGCATACATATTCAGTATTTACAAGGAAATTTATGTGTGATATTTAGAACGGGCTGTTTATACACATGGCTATGTAGTCCAAGTGCGAGATTGTAGGAATTATGGACTTCTTACCATGTATATATAGACTTATATATGTATTTGGGCATGTGGACACATACGTATGTATAATCATCACATATTTATTAATGAATATGGATTAAGAACCTAATTACCATGATCTAATAAAGTTTTATGGTCCAAGTCATTTAATAATATGTGTATGGACTTATTTTACGAATGTGTGGAATTCTTGGGGTAATTATTAATTTATGATGGGCTAATTAGTAAAAACGCACTTCTATAAATAAAGGGGTATGGTCCCTTGTTTTGGTATGCAATTTTTTCTCTCCTTACACTCTTTCATATAGAAATATTGGGTAAGAGAAAAACAAAGAAGAAGGGCTTCCCATCTCCATCTCTTTGTATTCGTTCAAACAACTTGAAGATCGATGAACACCCAGATTTATCTCTTTCTCATGGATTCTGGTAATATTCAGCTTTCATTCTTTTCAAACAATCTCTAGGCAAGGCGATTTCATGAATTTCAAAGTTACTTCAACCAAACCAAGAATGTTCAACATGTGGTGCTGAAAACCGGTTACTAAATATGCATTAACAAATTTTTGGGTTTAGGTCTTTTGGGTCTTCTTATTGTCCAAATCATAACCATTTACAAATATTTTTATAATTTTTTTAAGATAATGGAAGGATTGCAATTTTGGTTGCCATTTTGAATGGTAAAATCATTGTTCTTGGAGTTTATCATTGTATGATCATGGAATATCGTTTGTAGGTTGAATAGCATCACTTGGAGCTTTGTTTATTATCGTCGTCTAAAAGAGACGTTGGAATCCCTACGGCTATATTTAGCATTCCTTTTTTAGACATTGTAAGATGCTTTGTTTCTCATCCTTTTATGCAAATTTTGAACTTTGGATATGGATTTCCATCCCAACTGGAATTCTTTTTTCCAACAAATGGATAGAAGAAAAAATTACTAACTGCATCCTGAATCATAATAGGTTCAAACCCTAGAACCTTAGCAAAAAAATGAGACAGAAACTTCAAAAGGCACGTCTTTTTTTTGATCCCAACATGATGTTAAAAGAGTGAATTCTTGTTCCAACAATTTCCTTAGCATGTATGATCTTAAATGCTACACGTGAACCTTAGCCATTTTACATCCAGTTCAATAGCGATCCGATTGTTTAGAATATCCACATGTTTTTTTGCTAATCTTGAATTTTAGAATGTCCAACCTCCGATCCCAATAGGAATGTAGTAGTTATCTATTAGGGCTCTCTCTCTCTCTCTCTCTCTCTCTCTCTCTCTCTCTCTCTCTCTCTCTCTCTTATCCTTTCAAGACATTAAAGTGGTGGGATGACAAAGGAATTAAAGACTGGGTTTAGTTCCATGATGGTTGAATTGCAGGATGTGTAAGTTGTTATATATGTTAGGCCTCATGAATCAAATTTTGATGGCCTACCTGAAATTACAAATTTGTGTAAGGTCTTATGGTTTGATGGCTCTTTGTAAAAAATGCTTGTTTAATTGCTTCGATATTTTATGTTTGAGCAAGAGGTAGAGACTGATACCTCCTCGTTGACATTAAGACTTTGTTTGCACATGATTGTTTGGGTTTGAGGTGAAGCCTTCACACCTCACTATCTGTTACACATGTTGTCACGTACTTTAGCAGTAAGTGTATCACTTGGTTCATTTTCAAAATGCACATGCTAGTAATCATGGGCACTGCGTGCAATCCAATTTATCTACAAAGTTTTAGTGACATACTATCTCTTTTTGGTTAAGCTTGAGCTAATACGAGCCGAGCTAGAGATTACATGAGCTTCCTCTTAGCAAATTACATGAGCTTGATTTGCTTGATCCTTGCTACATAGAACCTATTGAACGATCCACGGTATGCTTCTATTATTTATAGTTTGAGATCCGACAATCATCCTTGTATCCATTAAAATTAACAAAAACATAATTGACATTTCTCCACACACACAATTTGACTCTTAGTAAATTTTACTGTTTCATGAAATTGTGGTTGCACGTTAAGTCCACACAATTCATATTGTGGACCCACACCTGCTAAGAAGTGTAAGGAATAGAATCTAATAAATGAAAACATGCATTGTCTATTGTTTATGAATTGAGCCCTCTCTATGAAATGAGTACAGAGGTAAGGTCTTCCCGACTCCTCTCCGCACCCTCATTATCCTTTCTTCCCCCTTATTTTGCTAGCAAGAAGAAAACCACTTGAGATAACATGAAGGCCAACATACTTTATTCTACATAGTTCTGTATCTTTTTAGTTACCAATAACCGATCTAGTGCTAATATTTGAACTAATGGGTTTACCATAATTTTTCTCAATTAAGTATGTATATCAATATGCTTTTTCGAGGTTGCATTTCCCTTCTTAAAGTAGTATATATTTATTACATTGATAAAATTTTCTATATTTTTTCTTCGAATGAAAAGAACACATTTTTTCTATGCTCACATCACAAAAATGCAGTCGTAAACAATTTCACAATCTTCAAGTTTGGCATGACATTAATAAACTAAATATAAAAAGTCATGTAAATTTTTGTTTCTTGATTATAGAACTATTGTTGAATGATTTATAGTTTTACATTATGCTCTAAGCACAAAGAATAATGCAAAATATTTAGCATGATGTAGAAATAGTTTTTCTACATTGTTGGATCACCAACACTGATCCCTCTGTCATAAAATCTGATGAAGCAAGAAGATCTCCAATCGAACCAAGCTCTGGACACTCCTCCCAGTCTTTCATGCCAGTTGTTAAGTGTGTTGCCGATCCTTCTGTTTGCCGCCCCACAATGTATAACGAGTACATTCCTTTCATGGATGATAACGCTGCTATCAGCTCTGATGAATTTAATACCATCCTCTCATCATACCTTACAATACCCGTTGCCACATATCTGCATTTAAAATTCCATGATTAGTGTACTTTGATTGATAATCACATAGTTGATTATAGTTTTTATCTCCTATTCTACCATTTTGCTAATATACTAAGTAAAAAATTTCTAAAATAAAATTTAAATGTTTCACAAACTAACCTTTCATATTTTTTATTATTTAAATATATTATATTTTATTTATAGTTGTATGCATCAAGTTTGCTTATATAAGTTACTAAACCTCTCATTAAATGTGCATCATATTTGCTAAAGTTACCAAGCAAGCTAAAACTTACTCACCTATCATGGAAATTAGACATGAAAGTCTCTTCAACATTTTCTCGTTCGATCTCCATTTCTATGCAGTTGCTTGCACTAGATATACTATTTGTGAAACAATGAACCTTGTTACCTTGTCTAAATGTTGGTATAAACCTCACAATTGTAACGTTGATGCACGAGTATAATGCAAGTCTCCCAGCATAGGCCACTGCCTCCCGATCATCCGCGCCTCCAAGAAATAGAACAACAACATCAAGAATCATATTTTCATATGAAGTTAATGCCGAGGTTGTATTGTTATAAAGCGAACTTCCCCATCTCTTGTCCATGCCACGATCAACTAAAATCCCTATAGAGCATGGCACATGACGAAGTACATTAATATTGAATTGCCTGACATCTGCCTTTCCAATGCCCATTTTTCCATCAAACCTTTGCTTTCGGTGAAAAGGAACGATGGCTAATGATGCTTGTATTTCTTGCACCCCATTTTGTAAGTCTTTATGCATACTATCAAAGCAGGAGATGCCACAGAGTTGGTGAAGATTAATATTGGTTTCTTGAATGTATTTTTCGATAATGACATTGACTTGTTGTGCATGATTTCGACCAATATTATCGTTAATGTCCTCATCCTGAAGCTGGTGGTAGAGCATGGTGCTAGTGATGGTGCTCGTGAGCTCTTTGAGTTGGAGGATGTACGGAGTAAAAGGGCATTTATTGGGGCCACTCGAGATCTCGATGAGGTCAAGTATCATAGGAAGGTCACAAGGGGAGTGGATGCAAGCTAGAATGCGAAGCTCGCTTTCAGGATGAAGCCATTCAAGGCCTTTAAAATGGTACTGGATTGCTTGTCTCATTTGATGCACAAAGTAGGTTGTGGCAGGGTAAGCAATGACATTATTGAAGAATAAAGATATGAGGACGACCAAGTAGGTTTTTTCATTCCATATCTGCATTAAAAAAAATTCAACAATTATTTAATATGTATATGCCTAAAACTTTCTTTCTATACCAATCAAGTGCTAATTTTCTTTTTATTGTTAAAGGACTATAATATTCATTACCTCATCAAACCAATATTATATATGTTTATTCATTGGTTTTATTGAAAGTTCTAAAAATAAAAGGAATTAAAATGGATACTCACCCCATTCTTCTCGCCCATACCGATGATCATGAGATTAACATGTCCTTTTACATTTAGTAAAAAGGAAAGAACCATACTCTCATGCATTGACATGCCAAGGTACTTAGCACCGATGATTGTGCTGCCAATCTTTCCCACCATGCCTAACAAAACCATCATTGTTGTCATAATGACCACCTCCTTAACCATCATCATGTGGAAATCCACTTGGAGCATAGAAACTCCAAAATATATAGGTAGCATGAAGTTATAGACTATATGTGATAGTTGCTCAATAAGCGTCCTTGCTGTTGGGCCATCCCTTTGAATCACTAACCCAAAACAGAAAGCACCTATCAAGGGATCATAGCTTAGGAAAGATGTTGTTATTGACACTGCAAGCACGAGTACTAGTAAGTAGAACACCACATCAATCCCAACGATGCCCTTGTGTGAATTTTGTTTATTCACCTTTTTTACAATGAATCTTATTATTATTGCATTTATAGCCCATATCAGAAAAACAGAAAACCCTGAAACAATTCTATCAGTCAAATTGATTCTTCCTTGCTTAATCTTCTCCATTCCAATAAAGCCAAGCAATCCCAGTATAAAGATGCACACGACATCTGTGATGAGAGCCACTGACATGGCCACCCTTCCAATTTCAGTCATGGTAAGCTTGAGCTCATTAACAACTCGAATAAGGGTTGGGGATGCCGTATTGAATAACAGGAGGAAGATGACTAAGAAAAATACAATCTCGTTGTCGCACTTGTTGGTAAAGTTGCAAAAGAGAAAGATAACCAACATGGTGATAGGCACACAGGCTATTACGTTGCTACCAACGACCACAAATGTAGAGTAAATCGTGCGATAGAGGCAAGAGATGTTGATTTCGAGGCCAGCTAAGAACATAAAAAAGATGCTAACAGTTGATGCAACAAATTTAAGTTGTACCATATCCTTGTTTAGTAAGTTAATATTGTTGAGGATGATGGGACCAAGTAAGAATCCAGCCTGCATGTAATGATATGGACAATAAGTTCTACATTAGTAATCTATACTTCACAAGATATGTCTAAGGAAGCTGTTAAATAGAAAATGAATGCATTACAAGCATTTGGGAAACGATGCTTGGCTGTCCAAAACGGTTGAAGATCATATGCAGAAGGTGTGAAAGAGAAATTAGCAAGAATATCGCAATGGCAGTATGAAGAATCAATTCGGTGCAAGGACCAGTATCAGAATGGTTAAGGATGTTTGTTTGTGAGAGTATAGATTGATTCAAATGGACCATTTTGGTTTATTTCTTTACCTCTATCTAGTAAATTGAAGAAGAAGAGAAATAAAAGGAAGAAGGAAAACAAAAGAATGAGAAAGACACTGCAAAGGTTTGTCTTATATATTTTTGTCCTAACATAATCCATGTTCTGTGCATTAGCTGGAGATTATACATTATTAATTAGAATGCTAACTGCCAGAGGATGAAGCCAGATAATGATGCTATTTTGATGATATATATTCAAATTCGGTTGGCACTTTTTATGTATAATATACAATTTAAGGGCATTTTTATTAAGCTGTAAATAGTATATGTGTCTTCTTTTAGAATTATGTAATAACAGCTGTAACTGATGCTTTGGTTCTTTCTTACATTTTGATGGTAACAGTTATAACTAAAAATTATTCCAAAACAATAACCAATTCTCTCCTTCATTTCATGTAATATTTGTGCCCATAACAATCCTTATACCGCACACGCACATGCCCGTGCGTGCATGCACACAAAGGAGGCAATTTTCTCCTTGGGTGGCATCATACCCACACCCCCATTTTTCCCTTCAATCCAAACTGTTCATTTTGATCTTCACCATCTAAAATCCCAAATCAACAATTTTCAAGTGATCCTAATGAGTATTGCTCCCTCATCCACCCGTTGCAAGTTTAACAATTATGTCGTAATAGAACTTTTTGCAATAGTTAGATGAATGATCAAACCCCCTATGGTTCACCCCAAAATTGATAGTTTGGAGTTTTAAAACTTGAACAATAAACTGAATGGATCCCATCACTAAAAATGGGGGTATGGTGGCTAGCTCATGCCCATATTGATGGGGGGAGAGAGATATATATATAGTTATGAGATGGGCCTATTGGGCCTATTGAGTATTCACCCACATTTTTATTATATATATGAGGCTAGGGGTTTCCTAGCCGTCAACCTTGCTCACAACACGTTATCAGCACGCTCACAGCCGAGCCGAACCTCTGCCGACAGACGAATCACGATGCGAAAGGGCTTCCTTCACCAAACGTCGCTAGATCTGGAGGGTAGGATCTAGAGGTAAACTTTATTCCATAGTCTAAAATTTTCAAGCGCATGATAATGAATCTGTGATTTACTTTAAATTCGATCAATCTTTTTTTGCTTAGATCTAAATGAAAAATCACATTTTTAATATATATCTCTTTTCAAAAAGAGTTTTTATATCATTTTTTGGATGAAAAATCAACTTTTCACGCTAAAAATCATATTTTTGCAATAAAAACGTTGTTTCAAAGATTAAAAATTGAATATTTACAATAAAAATCGAATTTTTCCTCCAAAATTCATCAATCTAGAAGATTTGGCCCCCCGCGTGCACCCGACGTACGCGCGCCTTGCAAAGAACCACTGCGCACAATGCGCGGCCAGCCGTCACGTGAAGCATGGCCAGCCACCGCACGATAGACGACCTCGCCTGATGCGCGGACCGCCGTCGAGCGAGGCGCGGCCAACAACCGTGCCCGACGTGCGGCAGGCAGATACACCCAACGTGAGGCCAGCTGCCGCGCAAGGCATGTCCAGCCGGACGTGCCTGATGTGCAGATCATCGCCGTCGAGGCATGGCCAGCAGCCGCGCCTGACGCACGACATGCAGCCGCGTCAGACACGCAGACGGTCGCCGTGTGAGGCACGGCCACGCGAAGGTCGTCCGCGTGGACCGCCATCACGTGAAGCACGACAAGCAGCCGTCCCCGACGCGCGGCCCGTCACAACGTGCGGCACGGCCTGTCGCCGCACCTGACACGTGCCCCCGCCATGCCTGACACGTGACATGCCACCATGCGCGTGCCTCGCACGGGCGTGTCCCACCGCCATGCGCCTGCCGCACATGTGCGGCCCCTCCGCCACAGTGCGCCTGACGCGCGCGCGCGTTTCCCATGCGTGCCTCGTCGCAACAAAACCCTGCTTAACTAGGGGGTTTTCCTTTTTTTAATAAAAGGCTATTTTTAGAAATTAATTGGATTTACTGATCAATTTTTTTTCCAAATAAATCTGATTCATCGTGTGTAAATCATCTCTAATAACATTTCTTGGATTAATTGATTATTTTTTACATTTAATAATTAGGAAGATCATGCGACCACTCTACAATTAGTCAGCTAACCTAACGGTGTATGACGTTGCCCAGTGGTCCAATAATTATTAAACAAAAATATTTTATTCCATTTTAAATGCCTGAGATGTTGTATATTTTCATTGCCCGTAGCATGAATTTATTTGCGATTATATATACTACATGCATGTGTGTTTACATAAATATGTGATACATTATAAATGCGTGGTTGTTGATAACTGCATGTGATGTAAATATAAATGCATGTGATGGAAATCTGTGGCTTTTTGGATCGGCTAGGTTTTTCACCCTCCATTTATTTTTCCTGTATTTCTTTTCTTTTGAGTGAAAAATGTAGTAAGGAATAAATATAAATGTACAATACCAGAGACCGGTGTTGCTTTCCATACGGAGGGGATGGTGTATTTGCGGCACTTCCATGAAAACGTCGTCTAAGGAACCTTTGTAGGTTTCCGAAGTTGTACTTTTCCTATTTTTATGTGGACTGTAACTATGGACTCTTGGACTTTATACTTTGCTTGAGGGTGACTAGCCGATCCACACAAATTTCCTTATGTCTCTGTGATCATGCCTGTGATGAACTTATTCCATGCATATGTGTTCATAGAGCTAGTTATAACTATGTTTATTGCATAAATATAATTGTTCAAAATGGCAAAATTGAACCTGAAGTTCAAAGAATACAACAATACCCCTTATTCCCAAAAATAACAAAATGTTGGGATCATGCGAACAATCACTTATGCCATCTTAAAGATGAGCAACACGCGGCAAATAGATCTTGAAAATCAATGGTCTAACTGGACCAATATGGACACCTAACCAAGATGCCATAAACCGCTAACTCTTTAAGAGTTATCTCACTGCTACAAGGCAGTATTCTTATATCTGACCTTGCACATAATAAAGACCACGCCCGAAGTCGCGACTTAAGTGAGAAATATATTCGCACCCACGTAATTGCAAAACTAACCTATGTATCTTCTCCCACAAATACCTAAAGAAACTTACAAAGTTTCAAAGGATATCGTTTAAACGAAATCCTTAATGTTTGTATAGCATACTCAAGAGAAAGAAAAATGGCATTAAAGCCATACTTGAGTACTTAAATGGACATTCAAAAGTCTAAAGCTATACAACTAAATAAATGGTGAGTGGAAAAGTGGAAGAATAAAAACAAGGTCTCATACAAATTAGGGAAAGGGAAGGTGTGACAAAGTTCGAAGAGGAATAGCAATGGTAAAAGCCATCCACCGCCACATGGACAACCCTCTGAAATCAGATTACCTCACTGTTGAGGACCCAAACAATGGTATGGGTGGCCTTGGATGAAATGTATAAACATCATAAAGATGTTATACTTCCAAAAGACTGTTATGAGTAAGAGAATTTATGAGAAACCAGGACATCACGTCCATTGCTGAATTTAATTCAGTACTATTATACTTCACCCCAAGCCTGTAGCATCATGGTGAGAATGTCTCTCGGACGCGTATGTTAGAAATGAATTACACTTCTTTCCATGAGAAAGACGCGATTTTGATGCAGCAAACTATGAAGCAAACTTCACAAAATACTTTGAGGTGCTTGCTTGCCTACTAATGACAGAGCAAATACAAAGAACTTCTCCCGACAACTCATAACATACGTCCAATTGACAACGCTAGTTCAATATAAAATATTGGTACAAAACTAGCATTTGTCTACCTCGCTATTCCTCGAGCACACATCACACTATAAAACTAGTTGGCATAACATAATCATCAAAAATAATTTCTCGCAGTATATATGTGTTTAAATGTATTATCACAATATTTCTTATTGATGAATTTCATGCTTTTTATGCATTTTATTTTACTATATGTGAATGATTTGTTATCCTGAATACTCCTAAAATGAGGATGACATTTACTCTCTGAAACTTATAAAGTTTCGATGGATATTCGTCAAAATGAAATCCCTAATGACTCAAGAAATTAGTGAAGCCTGAAGCTGTGTCCAATAATGATCTGCATTATAGTCAATGTGAAGATGTAATCCTTAACAGGTTGAACACAGTTCACCTATTACCGAAAAAAATTAACTTGAGCATTTTAATAGACTTTCAAAAGTCCCACATAAATTCGAAAAAAGGAATTAATTTGGAACACCAGAAGTGTCCAGAATCGACCAACTTTGGAACAATGTCACCCTAGATTGATGATGCACGACATCATTAACCAGACGAAACCGAGGATTCTTTAAAAAGGGTGAACCTTTCATTGTCCCATTCAAAAGGGAAAAATGATTACGAGATCATCTCCATTCACGAGGACATTGAATCTCCTCACTTACTCAAACGAATTTAAGATGATATACTCTCATCATTAGGATAATGAGATTTTTAGGTCTCTTGAGAGTATTTGAGGGATAAAAGTAGACTTACCCACTCCCTACATATGGCTGATGATGTACCTTAGAGTACACATCCATGTATCCTTTAAAAATGGTCATTACCAAACCTATTATCCAAACCGCAATCCAGCTTTTTCAAAGAAAATGGGACACATTACTAAATGGCGGGAAAATTGGATAACACTGGGACTGCATGGGGACATGCAATTACTATGCAGACCATCAGAACTCTTCTTTAGAATTTATTTATCTGGACCTGATCAACTCATATAAACAGTTTCCAAAAACCCCTAACGGGGAAGCGTTTAGAGCACATCTTACAAATTGTGCCATGATGAGTATACACTACTACAGATTTGGGCTTGGGTAACACCACTTAGATAGAGCTTCTAAAAATCTCTATCTAAGTGAGCTCTTATATAGCGCTTCTGCACGTATAGAAAATAAAAATAAATCAAAATTACGGTAAAAATCACTTAGATAGCGCTTTTTGTTAAAGCGCTATCCAAGTAGTAGCTTAAATAGCGTTTTATTTTAGCATTATGATACTAATCGCTACGTAAGCACTTTTATTAAAAAAAATTACATTTAGGGCATGTTTCTTTTGTGAGAAAGTCATGTGAAAAGTGAATTGGGGTAACTATTCACGCGTCAATTCAGCACTATTCACTCACTTTCCTCTCTCGCTTTCCTCGGGCCTGTTTCTTTCGGCGACTGCGCGGCGATTTCTTCGTTCCTCCTCTTCTCCGACGTGGCCGCCTTGCTTTCTCGGTCTGAAATCCCCGGAAAAAGCGGCGATTTCGCTGAGAATCCTCGTTGCCGATCCCACACGGTCAGAAACCCCATCTCCTCACCTTCCTTCGCGCGGTTTACAGTTGGGGGCGAAAAAAACCCTAGCCATCTTCTCGCGTTTTCCAGCGGTGTTGCATGCGGCCATTGCTGATCTCAAGGTTTCTGGCTTTGATTTCCTGATAGGCTCTGAAGGAGGGGGTGAGCCTAGCTTGTTGGGTTCGTCGGTGAAGCTCAGAGCAAAACCCTACCTTCGGTCGTCAGGATCTCTCTCTAATTTTGGGAATTTATCTCAGAGGTATAATCTTTTGCCCTCTATAAAATTTATTTCTGCTGTGATGAATCTAGGGTTTAAATGGGTTTGCTGATGGGTGATGTAGGTTTGCTGGGCATGGTTGCTTGCGGCAATTTCTTAGAATATTGCGATTGTGTTTGTTGGTGGTTGTTGGTTTGTTGTTGGGATTTCTTAGAATATTGCGGCAATTTCAGATTGCTGATGGTTGTTGTTGGTTTGCTTGCGGCTATTTCATATAATCTTGGGACGCAATTTTCTGATTGCGGCTAGGGTGTACAATTTATTATATATATGAATGCAGATAATTGTGCAATCTAAAATGTGCCCAATGATGGAAAAAAATTGATGATTGAAAGAAGGGAATTTTCATTACAGACCTACACGTAGGATGGCTTGCTACGATGGTTCGCTTTAAGCCCCATGTTGACGTTTACAATGTTGGGGCATTTTAAAATTAGGGTTTGTATCAATTTAAAAACATTTGTGATTGTGATGTTTTGTTATGTGCTGTCCAAGGAGACGTTTTTCAACTTTTTTTGTGTTCATGGCTCATCAATGCAATTTGGGATTTAATTAAGCTATTACAGGGTCAGGTTATCAGATTATTGGATTTGATTCCATGAAGGTTTTTGGGATATTGATGTTGGTATTTTTTGGCTCATTTTATAACATGGTTGGGACATTCATCCAAGCTTAGGGAAGCGGTTTTTGGGATTTTATGTCCATGGTGACTTGTTTCTGATTTTTTACTTCATGTCAACTTGTTGAATTTGGGGTTTTTTGATGCTATTATAGGGTCTGTGTAGCATATTATAGGACCTCGTCTTCGTGGTGGTTTTTGGGATTTTGATGTTGGTATTTTTGGCTCGTTTTATAACATGGTCCTGCCATTCCTCCAAGCTTAGTGAAGCGGTTTTGGGAGTTTATGTCCATGGTGACTTGTTTCTGATTTTTTACTTCATGTCAACTTGTTGAATTTGGGGTTTTTTTGATGCTATTATAGGGTCTGTGTAGCATATTATAGGACCTCGTCTCCGTGGTGGTTTTTGGGATTTTGATGTTGGTATTTTTGGCTCGTTTTATAATATGGTTGGTGCATGGTTACTGCTTTCTGTTTTTTTGTGAATGGCAACTTGTTGAATTTTTGGGGCTTGTCTCATTGTTTCATTTATGGGGTGAAAAGGATAGAGCAACGGCAAAGCAACCACGTGTTTCCCTATGATTACACAGTAAATCTGAGGGCAAAACATTTTGATATGCACAATTTTCTGTGAAATGTGTTACTCATATGTAGCATGGTAGGTATATAATTAACAGTAAATATATGTGTTATTCAATTAAGGGTGACATGGATACACAAGGAGACCATTCGGGTTGTGAGTTATGTACCGCCGCCGCAGCTGCAATAACGTTTGTCGTACTAGCCTTACAATTGCACAATTCCGCTAGGCCCGACCCTATACCCAGAGAGCCCTCAGCTATGCGGGATCTGCATAGGAAATCCCACATGCGGAGAATTTTGTGGGGGTCGGAAAGTAGTTGTTTGCACTACCTACGAATGCGCAGACATGCTTTCATGAATCTTGCAGCATTAATGCGCCAGCGTGATCTTCTCAAGGACACTATTCATGTATCCGTAGAGGAGCAGGTGGCCATGTTCCTGCATATGGTAGGGCATAAGTCAA
>CM061132.1:136663983-136684520 GCA_030789695.1 Scilla litardierei | reverse complement strand
AGACTTGTGCAAGGAAACTGAAAGTAGGTAAAGCAACCTAGTAATTCTAGCATGATGTAATGACATGGCAGTTAAAGTATGAGTGCAACAAGTAAAGTAAGTACGAGCATGGTAGTTAATTCATGGCATGGATATCAAGATTTACAAGAAACATTCACAAGTACAAGACAAGTCTAGTAAGCACGTCGTGCATAGAGATTACGCCTTTTGGCTAGAGTGGTTGCGCGGGCCAACTCCTAAGCTCAAGTGATCGCTTATCTCTACCCCTCCACGTGTGTATGGACTGGCGCCCATCTTCTGGATCACGAGCCAGGAAGTGTTTTATCATGATGGCATAGGGGTGCACCTAGCCGGACAAGGAAGTACAAGTACAAGTATTGTAGCGTGTACTACGAATGCAACATTCAACTTGGATGACATGTAAGATGCAATGCATGACAGTTAAAAGTGGGTACAGATAAGGAATTTAAACGTGGCAGATAACAATGCATGAATGCCATGGCAGGGTGACAGATCTAGCTTCGTTGTCAAGCTAGACCTTAAAGTTGTGTCTAGACAGATATCATTTCACTGTCTAGTCTCTTTTACGCTAAAAACAAGGAAGTGGCCTAAAAAATGGCCCTAAGCCAAAGTTGGCAAGTTTCACTTGCCTACAAGTACAACGTCTGAGAACACCGTCCAACGAGTCCAAAGTCACAAATATCCTACGTGCACAAGTCCACCAGCCTACATCCCGTTTTATTAATCTTGATTAGTGAATTCTAAAACATTTAAAATACTTTAAAAACATCAATTTTTAGTCTTGATTATCAGGCTGTGGTTGGGTTCCTAAGGGTGCAAAGCGTTACCTCAACATGACGCGAAAGCTACACTGGCGTCGGGTAGCGACGCCAGGGGTTGGAATAAAAGATCGTGCTCCTAGTCCAGATTCCAAATAGGTTCCTCGCTCGCCAAGTTCTGGACAGCAACTAGGTCAACGAATCAATATTCCAAGGTAGAATGTGCGACGACGGCCTACGACGTATCGTAACATCGTAAACGGCAAATCCTCGAAGAAGAGACACCTAGGTGGGGCCCACAGTAGTCCTAGGGACCAACAGGGGACCCACAATACCTCTGGAGAGCTTGGGGGGCCCACGGTGGCAAGCGGTGTGGAAGTTTCGACGTTGCGACGAACGTCGCTCGATCGGACACGGTCGGTGCGAGGGATTTTCTCGGTCAGACACTGCGGACGGCTGCTGTGCAGTGCGGAGCAGAGATGCGGGGTCGGGGCTCTCGGTCGGTGCGGGGGATCGCTTCGGTCAGACACGGATGCGGGGGTCGGGTGCTTGGGCGGACATTGCAACGTTGCAACGTTGCAACGTTGCGGGCGATGCGGGGGATTCTGTCAGTCGGTGCGGGCGGGAGCGTCGGTCGGGCGCTTGGGGAGCGGGGCGATGCGGAGCGGGGTCGGTGCGGGCGAAGCTCTCGGTCAGACCGAGAGAATCTCTCGGTCAGACACGGGGCGGTGCGGGGGGTCGCTGTGCGGTGCGGAGCGGTCGACGGTGCGGGGCGGCCTCTCGGTCAGACCGAGAGAACGGAGGCGATTTCCTCGGTCGGTACAGGGGCGGCTGCTGTAACGTTGCGACGAATCGTCGCAAGTGAGTTTTTGGGTTTGGGGAGTGGCTAGGGTTAATTTTTTGTGAAAATGAGTCTTCCTAGGGGTTGTTTATATAGTGTAGAGAGGTTGACTCGGTCTAGGGCTAAATCTAATAGGATTAGGATTTTAAAATTCAAATTCCCTCTCTCCTAATCACGTATAGATTGGGTGCGGCGAAGATAGGGGCTAGGATTTGGCTCAAAAATTGTTTGTAGTATTATAAAATTAATAAAATTTTATTTGGCCAAAAATTAATTTAAAAATTGGTATTTAAAAATATTTAAAGCTTTGCTAAAAATATAAAATAGGTCAAACGAACTCCAAAAATTATGAAATAAATACTGGGTGGTCGGGACGACGAGAGAAAGGTAACTAAGAAGACAGATCTCAATTTCGACATCGAGCGATGAACTAAAAATAGAAACGTTTCACGTCAAAAGCGAAAATCACTACGTCTCTTCGAATAAGATCAAATCGTGGGAGAACGACCCGAGAAATGTCGTTCCAAATTAGTGCCACAATTTAATACTCTCAGATACGTTCACAACGGCATACCACACCAAAGTGTTCACAAACAAACAAAGTCTAAAATTAATACGTGCACGGTCAAACGCACGTGCACGAACAAAGTATGATCGAAAAGTGGTCGTTACATCCTTCCCACCTTAGAAATGATTCCGTCCTCGTAATCAACATCAAGCACTGCTCAGGAAGAAGTGCGGGAAGCGCTCTCTCATCTCATCCTCACGCTCCCAGGTGGACTCACCATGGGAACCGTGACGCCACTGCACTCGAACCAAGTCGACGGTCTTATTCCTCAGCTGCTTCTGTCGACGATCCAGAATCTCAACTGGCTACTGATCATAAGACAGATCCAGACGAACCGTGATCTCTGAGAAATCCACAGCATGGGACGGATCACTAACGTATCGACGTAACTGAGATACGTGAAATACGTCGTGAACTCCCTCCAGCGACGGCGACAACGCTAAGCGATAAGCCACAGCTCCAACTCTCTCCAGGACATCAAACGGCCCAATGTACCTCGGACTCAGCTTGCCTCTCTTCCCAAATTGGATAACTCCGTGGTTCGGAGAAATCTTCAGAAAGACATGATCTCCAGGCTGAAACTCCAAAGGTCTCTGTTTAGCATCGACCCAATGCTTGAAACGGTCCTGCGCAATCCTCAGCTTCTCCCAGATGTTTCTCACAACATCCACGGCTTCCACAATCATCTCCGGTCCTAACAGCTCCCGATCTCCAATGTCATCCCAGCTCAGTGGTGATCGACATTTCTTTCCATATAGCGCGGCGAAAGGCGCCATTCCAAAACTCGCTTGGTAGCTGTTATTGTAGGCAAACTCAACGTGATGGAGATGATCCTCCCAAGATCCCTTGAAGTCCAACATGCACGCTCTCAGCATGTCCTCCAAAATCTGAATCGTCCTTTCGGACTGGCCATCTGTCTGCGGGTGGTACGTCGTGCTGAAACTCAGACTCGTACCCAAGCTCTTCTGCAGACTCTGCCAAAACTGAGACGTGAATCTCGTGTCTCTGTCCGACACGATACTCACAGGGACTCCGTGAAGTCGTACGATCTCCTGCATGATTCACGTTACATCACTATCTATACTAGGAAAAGGAAATAAAACAGAGAGTAAAAGAATTTACCTCCATATATCTCCTCGCTAGCGTCTCAGTAGACTGTCCTACTCGGAAAGGAATAAAGTGCGCAGATTTGGTCAATCGGTCTACGATGACCCAAATCGCGTCATTCTGCTTCGGACTCCAAGGTAGTCCAGTCACGAAATCCATAGTGATGTGTTGCCACTTCCACTCCAGAATCGGAAGCGGTTGTAGCAACCCGGCCGTACGCTGGTGCTCCGCCTTTACCTGCTGGCAAACCAAACACTTGGCTACACTCCGAGCCACACTCCTCTTCATACCATGCCACCAAAAGTTCAAACAAAGATCCTTGTACATCTTGGTACCACCAGGATGCATAGAATACGGCAAACTGTGTGCCTCAACTAATAATTCCTCTCTGATATCTCCAGCTGGCACACACAACCTGGCTCCAAATCTCAACGAACCATCCTCATGAATCAAGAAGTCAGTCTGCAGACTGGCTTCCACCTGCTCCCGAATCTTCACCAGCTTAGCATCTCCAGCCTGTCCAGTCTTGATCCTTTCCACGATCGTCGACTGTATCTGCATACTCATCAACGAAGAATCTCTCCAGGAAGAATAATCTCGATACCAGTCTCGTAAAAATCCTGCTGTAATCTCCACTGTGAAGTCAACATCATCACCGCTGGAAGTCTGCTCAGCGCATCCGGAACCACATTCACCTTGCCAGGGTGATACTGCAAATCAATCTCATAATCGGCCATGAGCTCCAACCATCGACGATGTCGCATGTTGAGCTCCTTCTACGTAAAGATGTACTTCAAGATTTTGTGATCAGTGAAGATATTCACTTTCTCACTCAGCAGGAAGTGCCTCCAAATCTTGAGCGCAAACACGACAGCAGCCAATTCCAAATCGTGTGTCGGGTAATTCTTCTCATGAGCCTTGAGCTGACGAGAAGCATACGCAACCACGTGCCCATGCTGATGCAACACACAACCAAGACCATTGCCAGAAGCATCGCAAAAGATCTCGAATCCTCCACTCCGATCAGGCACAGAAAGAACAGGGGCAGTCGTCAATCTCTCCTTCAGAATATCAAAAGTATTCTCATAATCATCAGACCAAACATATGGTACATCCTTCCGTGTCAGTCTGGTCATCGGCTCAGCAATCCGGGAAAAGTCCTTAATGAAACGTCGATAATAACCTGCAAGCCCAAGGAAACTCCGGATCTCAGACGCTGACCGCGGAACAGGCCACTCTCTGATAGCCATAATCTTCTCGGGATCCACTGAAATTCCATCGCCTGACACCACATGCCAGAGAAAAGCAACTCTATCCAGCCAAAACTCGCACTTGGAATACTTAGCATACAAACGATGCTTCCTCAAAATCTCTAACACTGTCCTCAAGTGAGATGCATGCTCTTCCTCCGACTTCAAATAGATCAGAATGTCGTCAATAAAGATAACACCAAACTTGTCTAGAAAGTCGTAGAAGATCGGATTCATCAGGTTCATAAAATCTGCGGGTGCGTTGGTCACACCGAAAGGCATAACCACGAACTCGTAGTGACCATACTTCGTCCTGAACGCTGTCTTCGAGATGTCCTCCTTCTTCACCTTAAGCTGATGGTAACCACTCCACAAATCCAATTTAGAGAACACCCTCGAACCTCCCAGCTGATCAAAGATGTCATCTATACGAGACAAGGGATATTTATTCTTGATGGTCACAGCATTCAGCTCTCGGTAATCCACACACATGCGACACGAACCATCCTTCTTCTTTACCAGCAACAACGGTGCTCCCCACGGAGACACGCTAGGATTGATGTAACCCTTCTATAGAAGCTCATCCAGCTGTCTACGCAACTCCTCCAACTCTGCTGGATCCATACGATACGACGCCTTCGAAATAGGCTGCGCTCCCGGAATAAGATTGATCGAAAACTCGAGAGCTTGATCGGGCGGCAGTCCAGACATCTCCTCGGGGACGACGTCGTCGAATTCACGCACCACAGCTGGTCTACTCTGCTCCATTTACATAGCAATGATCTCCATCGACTTGGCCCGAAACCTGACAGGACCAAGAGAACTGCTACCTCGACCGAACTCAAACACTGGATGTCCTGGGATCTCGAACACCACCTTCTTCCTCCGACAATCGATCGTAGCAAAGAAACTCGCCAGCCAATCCATTCGAAGCACTGCATCATAGTTGATGATGTCGTGGACAATAAAATCAGCGTAAAGCTCATATCCACAGACCACCAAAGGGAAAGAATTGCACCCAAGATGCACCGAGATCACGCCATTTCCTGTAACGATGTTCCAACTCTTGGGAAGAGGGGATGTCGTCAAGGAATGCTTCTCCACGAAGATCCGAGAAATAATGCACATTGATGCACCAGAGTCAAGGAGGACTCGTGCAGGAAATGTGCAAACCAAAATCACACCTAACAGGCAATCTAACAATCAAACCCTATTCTAACCAACAATCATATGCAAGCAAGCAAACATGGCTAACAACCAAAATTATCTAAGGAAGGAAACAACTAGATTGAGAGTTACCTGCGATAACCTCATCCACAGCCTCGCTCTCCACTACCGTCATCAGATAAGCCTGCCTCCTCGGCTGTATGGCCTGCTGAAAAGCCTGCTTCTACGGAACGAGGGCTGGTCCACGACCTGCAGGTACAGGTGCTCTCTGCTGCAACAGCTGTGCTGTGACTGGTTCCTTCCAAGGCTGCTTAGACTTCGGGCACTCCTTCATAGCATGAGTAGGATCTCCACAAATCAGGCACTGTCCCAACATCCTCCTACACTGCTCCTTGACATGCCCGGTCTTGCCACAGAAATGGCAAGTCTTCTGAGTAGGCCCACCTGGCCTCTTGAACTGCACCGTTTGATTAGGCCTCACCACTCCTCTGACCTGCTCCATAGGCCTCTTCCCAGCTCCCGGTGCCTGTCCTCTCTTCTGCCTCGAAATTCGCTCCTGTCTCCGAGCAGCTACCAGTAACTTCTGATATAACTCCATATCTGTCGTAGACATCAGGCTTTGCAAGTCTAGGGAAAGGCCCTGCAGAAACCTCTGAGCTTTCTCCTCAGCATCCTCCACCATCTTCGGCGCGAAGCGACTCAATCTAGTGAACTCCTGGTGGTACTGGTCCACCGTCAGATTTCCCTGCTTCAGCTCAATGAAGCGCTGCAACATGTCCCTCCTGGCAGCCTTCGAAAAGTACTCCTCATCGAACCTGGACTTGAAAGTAGCCCAAGGTATAGGGCTCACCAGCAGCTCCTCCTCTGCATCCCACCAGTTGCGGGCATTATCCTTGAGCTGCTTCTTCACCAACTCAACCCATCTAGCCGGGTTAACCTTCGACATCTTCAGATTATCCTCAGTATTCCTGATCCACTCCTCAGCAGCCAACGGTCCTTCAGATCCATCAAAGTAAGTCGGGCCCAGCTCCCGAAACTGCTTTGCTCCTGGCTCGAAGAAAGGGGCACTCTGGGTGTTCTGGAGCATACCCTGCTGCACCTGCATCATCTGATGCATCATCCTCATGATCTCAACATTGGTGGGCTCTCCGTCCGGTACCTCAACACAATTGGGCCCACTACAAGCTCGGGTCTGTCGTCTTCCAGCCATCTAATGACATAGAAAACAAACAAACATTAGACTCAAAGCTTAATGACTTGGATGTTGTAATTTATTTAATGGACATTCCATTATTATCGTTGTTTCGTTAATTCGCAATTGCAAGACGTGACCTGCATGGGCCACCAACAAAACCTGTCATGCCCCGCTTCTCCAAAATATGGAGGCGAAGCATGAGAAGGTCCGCTCAGACTTGAAGCTACAAAGCTGCAAGTCCGATAAGCGTCAATCAACTTTAAACTGCAGGTCCTTGCAACGCGAAACGAAACAAAGATAATAATAAGGAAATGAGACAAAAGATAAATCTCAGAATATCCGTAATAATAAACTCCAACATCGCAGAAAAGCCACCAGGCTAAAAGAAAAGAGTCTAAAAGAGGCCCTAGCACGGCCAACAAAAGTACAAAGTACAAAAGCATAGTAATGGTGCTACGCACCGACAAATAACAATAACCTAAAGCAAAAGCAACTCAAATCAGTCTCTAAGACTGGTCTCCGGTGTCCACCAACTCCTCGTCAAACGTAGGCTCCGGCTCAATGTCAGCAAACACCTCATCCTCAGCTACGGTCTCTGGCTCAGGGTCTAACATGTGACACCCAAAAGAGCAAGGGGCACATGTCAGCAAGTCTACAAGAGACTTGTGCAAGGAAACTGAAAGTAGGTAAAGCAACCTAGTAATTCTAGCATGATGTAATGACATGGCAGTAAAAAGTATGAGTGCAACAAGTGAAGTAAGTACGAGCATGACATTTAATTCATGGCATGGATATCAATATTTACAAGAAACATTCACAAGTACAAGACAAGTCTAGTAAGCACATCGTGCACAGAGGTTACGCCTTTTGGCTAGAGTGGCTGCGCGGGCCAACTCCTAAGCTCAAGTGATCGCTTATCCCTACCCCTCAACGTGTGTATAGACTGGCACCCATCTTCTGGATCACGAGCCAGGAAATGTTTTATCATGATGGCATAGGGGTGCACCTAGCCGGACAAGGAAGTACAAGTACAAGTATTGTAGCGTGTGCTACGAATGCAACATTCAACTTGGATGACATGTAATATGCAATGCAAGGCAGTTAAAAGTGCGTACAGATAAGGAATTTAAACGTGGCAGATAACAATGCATGAATGACATGGCAGTGTGACAGATCTAGCTTCGTTGTCAAGCTAGATCTTAAAGTTGCATCTAGATAGCTATCATTTCACTGTCTAGTCTCTTTTACGCTAAAAACAAGGAAGTGGCCTAAAAACATGGCCCTAAGCAAAAGTTGGCAAGTTTCACTTGCCTGCAAGTACAACGTCTAAGAACACCGTCCAACGAGTCCAAAGTCACAAATATCCTACGTGCACAAGTCCACCGGCCTACATCCCGTTTTATTAATCTTGATTAGTGAATTCTAAAACATTTAAAATACTTTAAAACATTAATTTTTAGTCTTGATTATCAGGCTGTGGTTGGGGTCATAAGGGTGCAAAGCTTTACCTCAACACGACGTGAAAGCTACACTGGCGTTGGGTAGCGACGCCAGGGGTTGGAATAAAAGATCGTGCTCCTAGTCCAGATTCCAAATAGGTTCCTCGCTCGCCAAGTTCTGGACAGCAACTAGGTCAACAGACCAAGATTCCAAAGCTAGAACGTGCGACGATGGCCTGCGACGTATCGTAACATCGTAAACAGCAAATCCTCGAAGAAGAGACACCTAGGTGGGGCCTACTGTAGTCCTAGGGACCAATGGGGGACCCACAATACCACTAGAGAGCTTGGGGGGCCCACGGTGGCAAGCGGTGCGGAAGTTGCGATGTTGCGACGAACGTCGCTCGGTCGGACACGGTCGGTGCGGGGGATTTCCTCGGTCAGACACTGTGGACGGCCGCTGTGCAGTGCGGAGCGGAGATGCGGGGTCGGGGCTCTCGATCGGTGCGGGGGATCGCTTCGGTCGGACACAGCGGATGCGGGGGTCGGGCACTTGGGCGGGCGTTGCAACGTTGCAACGTTGCAATGATGCGGGCGATGCGGGGGATTCTGTCGGTCGGTGCAGACGGGAGCGTCGGTCGGGCGCTTGGGGAGCGGGGCGATGCGGAGCGGGGTCGGTGCGGGCGAAGCTCTCGGTCAAACCGAGAGAATCTCTCGGTCGGACACGGGGCGGTGCGGGGGATCGATGTGCGGTGCGGAGCAGGTGACGGTGCGGGGCAGCCTCCCGGTCAAACCGAGAGAACGGAGGCGATTTCCTCGGTCGGTGCGGGGGCGGCTGCTACAACGTTGCGACGAATCGTCGCAAGTGAGTTTTTGGGTTTTAGGAGCGGCTAGGGTTAATTTCTTGTGAAAATGAGTCTTCCTAGGGGTGGTTTATATAGTGTAGAGGGGTTGACTCGGTCTAGGGCTAAATCTAATATGATTAGGATTTTAAAATATTTAAAATTCAAATTCTCTCTCTCCTAATCACGTATAGATTGGGTGCGGCGAAGATAGGGGCTAGGATTTGGCTCAAAAATTGTTTGTAGTATTATAAATTTAATAAAATTTTATTTGTCCGAAAATTAATTTAAAAATTGGTATTTAAAAATATTTAAAGCTTTGCTAAAAATATACAATAGGTCAAACGAACTCCAAAAATTGTGAAATAATTACTGGGTGGTCGGGACGACGAGAGAAAGGTAACTAAGAAGACGGATCTCAATTTCGACATCGAACGATGAAACTAAAAATAGAAACGTCTCACATCAAAAGAGAAAATCACAACGTCTCTTCGAATAAGATCAAATCGTGGGAGAACGACCCGAGAAATGTCGTTCCAAATTAGTGTCACAATTTAATACTCTCAGATACGTTCACAACGGCATACCACACCAAAGTGTTCACAAACAAACAAAGTCTAAAATTAATACGTGCATGGTCAAACGCACATGCACGAACAAAGTACGATCGAAAAGTGGTCGTTACATCTACAGACGGTGCCAGATGTTTGGGGGCGTTTTCCCACCACAGGCTAGTTGACTGACAATTAGTCAGTCAACGTGGTCAAGTGACTGATTGAGGTCCCTCGGTCACGCCGTGCTCACGTGGACACAGCGTGGGTCGGCGATGGAGACGGAGACAAGCGGAAGGAAGGCCTCGGCTCCTTGGGTCGTGCTCGGCTTCGACGGGACGAGCATCAAGGGGTAGCCTCGGTGCTTCGGCTGTCGCTTGGTCTTCGACCGGTGGCAGTGCACGCTTGTTGCGGGTGGGATCGTCTTGCGCTGAGGAGTAGCCTCGATGCCTCGTTCGGTTCCTTCCTGGATAGACGAGAAAGCTTGTCAGGGGGGCCGGACCTTGGTTCTGGCCAAGTCCCATCTGATCGTAAGTCAGAGCAAGGTCTGAAGGGTGCCTGGCGGGGTAGGTACGACTCGAGAGGATATCGATACGATGACCCTCGACCCAAACAAAGGAAGGAAAACTAAGGCGAACGCAAGGTCGTTGATGGAGTACCTCAGATTTTGTTGCCTGGGATTCGATCCTCTTCTTAGCTGTCCATACCATCCCTTTATAGGGTTTATCTCATGATTGCCCTCAATCCACGTTCCTCGTCCACCTCCCCTCATGCCCCCACGATCTGCCCTTATTAAGGCCTGCGTGCATCATGGGGAGCGTTGATAAATGGGCCCCTTAATGGCCATTAAGGTGCCATGGATTTAGGGGAACAATTTATCTTTGGAGGATGCGAGCTAATCGTGCGCCCCCCGGGCCAGGTCGGTCGAACGTCGGGCTTATCCGCGGGCCTCGTTGGGTGGGCCTAAACTCGTTTGTGGGCTTCCTTTTCTGGGCTTGGGCTTGAGCCTCCTTTTCTTGGGCTCTTCCAAAATAGCCATATTAGGAACCAAACCCAGTTAGGTTGAGACTTCCCATAAAAAATCTATAATCCCTACAAAAATGAATGTTGTGCATAAAACTAGAGATGTAATTGTCTTTCATTTGGACGGTTCCAATTTTGAGAATCCAAACTTTGACTATCCATTTTCAGTTTTAGGAACTCTAGCTTGATGATGAGAATTCCAAGCATTTTGATTGATGACATTATAACCTAATTCATGTTTACTAGATTGAGGTCTTTGTGAACTAATCAAGCTATCTAATTTTTCTTTACCTTTATTGAACCTAGTAACATTATTAACCAAGTCATCATGCTTTGCCTTAATGGCGACCATGTTCTTTGTAAGACTCCAAACCTATTTCTTAGGTCTTAGAGTTCTACATTGAGCAACCTATTCTTTTCAATTAAATCCTTATTGTTGCTAATCAATTTTAAGTTCTCTTCCCTAATCTTTTCTAGATTTTGATTAGTAGAATTAGAACCACAAGATTTATGCATCTTTTTGAGAGTTAAAAGCTCTTTGAGTTGGACCTCATATAAAGCATAAATTTTATGAAATTCCTCTTTATAATCATGTTCCTTATCATCATAACTATCTTTATCATTAGATCTAGGGTAGGAATTTACCTTGGGATCACCTCGTGCCATGAAGCACATATATGACTTCTCATTCCTTTTGCTTGTTTCTCATTCACTTTTGGATGATGATGAGCTATCGAAATACTCCTCATCATCGCTTTTATCCCAAGCCGCAAAAGCTTTTCTATTTGGCCTTTGCCTTTGTACGGCTTCATTCTCGTGTCTTTGTTTTTCTTGATTGGACAATCTTTCTTCATGTGATCGGGCCTATTATATTCATGGCAAATAAGTTCGTTAGTAAAATTAAACTTTCGGTTTTGAGACTTACGTGCGTTAAGGATTTTCTTAAATCCTTTGGAGATGAGTGCGATTTTTTCTCCATTTCATCATTGACTTCATCATCGGACTCCTCCATATCCAATGTGGCTTTGAATGCAATGTTCCTCTTCTTTTCACTGTGCTCCTTGGTCTTTCTCTCTTGCAGTTGTAGTTCATATGCCATTAGATTGCCGATGAGCTCCTCCAAGGTTAGCTTTGAAGTGCCGTTGCCTTTTTCAATGGCCGAAGCTTTAAATTACCATTCGGGAGTGAGGGATCTAAGGATCTTGCTTACATGATCCTCTTGTGTGTACTTCTTTTCCAATCCCGCAAGTGTGTTGACGAGCTCTGTAAATCGAGTGTACATCTCTGTTATGTTCTCGCCCTTCTCCATCATAAATTGTTCATACCTGCCAACATAAAGAGAAGATTTCGATGATTTAACTTTTTAGTTACCTTCATGCGTTATCTCGAGGATTTTCCATATTTGGTGCACGGAGGTAGCCATAGAGATGCGGCTGTACTCCGTAGTGTCAAATCTACAATATAGCATGAGCATCAACTTGGCATTTAGAGACACGTTGTCCATCCCCTTCTTGGTCCACTTTTCTTCCTCAAGAGTGGGTGCTTCATAAGAATTCGCCACCATTTTCCATAGCTCATAGGAGATAGAGAGAAGGTACATTCACATCAGATTCTTCCAAGATCCATAATTTGATCTGCTGAGAAGTGGTGGTCAGGTGGAAGATTGTCCTTCGAGAGATCGATCAGTTAATGCCATCTAGTAACTTTGCTCTGATACCAAGTGTTGGAAACTGAGATGGCAAAGTGAACACTAGAGTGGGGGTCAATAGTGTTTTGGCAAATCAACACAAAATAATACTTGCAATAATAAAGTTAAGCAGTGGAATGTAAATGCAAGTGAATAAATAACAATCGCAAACACACAGATTTCTATCATGGTTCCCCACAACTTGGGTACATCCAGTCCCAAAATCTCTGTCGGGCTTTAATCCACTATTTTCGGTAAATAATACAAACCACCCCACGTCCAATGAGGATTTTCACTTGCCTCACAGCCTACGGACTTTTACAAACTCCTTGCCTACAACAAGGATTTCCAACACCACCACCTAGCCTTAGCTAGGATTTCAAACACCCTTATCTCCAAGGGACTCAAAATAAGATCAGATCCAATACACCACAATGAATCAGTGGAGATTGGTTTTTACACCCAATAATTCTATAGCCAAGAAGAATATGCAATTGTACTTTCTGTGGCTAAAGAATTAATGTTTTATTTGATCACACAAAGAATATTGTTGATTCATTGTGATCAAGAAACTTTGTTGTGTAAAATCCTTTTAAGAATATTCAAAAATTAAGCAAGAAGAATTTTGAAAAACAACTTGTAATAGCCAAATAAAATGATCTTAAAACAAGATAGAAAAAATAAGCACAAGAATTAGATCAGAAATTAAAAACTTTTGGCTATGAAAAACTTGAGAGCAATGAAAATTAGAGTGCTTGAATGCTTGAGCGAATTTTGAATTTTGCTCAAGAATAATTGGTATTCAAAAGGGTCTCAATGGCTCTCATTTATAGGGCTAAAAATGAATTCAAAATATTTCAAAAACGTTTGACTTTTGCCCCAAAATTGGCTACAAAACATATTCACTGAATCTGGCCGTTGACAGCTGGTAGTCGACTCCCAACTTTGGTAATCGACACCCAGAGCAATTTCTGAGAAAATCTGATACAGCTGGTAGTCGACTCCCATGTTTGGTAGTCGACTCCCAGAGAAGTTTTCTGAGAAAATTTGCTACTGATAGGTAGTCAACTCCTGGGTGTTTAGAGGTTGACTCCTTCTTGTAAAGTGATTTTCTCAAGAAGTTTTGCTCTCATATATATGAAAAAGAGTTTATATAATAATACCATGAATTTAAAACCATTTTCAAAAATCTTTGTGTGTGTGTGCATATTCTTTATTGGCTTTGACATAATACTAAGAAAAATGAAAAACAACTCATACACTAGACTCTATGAAGAACATGAAGCCATGGTAGAGCTTGAGCTAGTTGCATAGGCTTCATTTGAGTTTGAGCTCATCTTTAGCTTGAGCTAGTTGCATAGGCTTCATTTGAGTTTGAGCTCATCTTTAGCTTGAGCTTGAGCACAATCTTGGAGCTTCATCTTCGAGCTCCAAGCTTCAGACATTTGCTCATAGCCTTCTTTGATTCGTTTGCTCCATCACATTTAAGCTCCATTAATTTCAGCTCCCTTCATTCATGACTCTTATTTGTGCAATGCATCTTTTCTTCAGAAACTATATTAAAAATACATTTCCTGAACCAAACTCAATGAAAATATTAGTAGCATAATATTTTTCTTATCATCAAAATAACCACAGGGTGGAGACCCAATATCCAACAGTTTCAAGTACTCCTATTGTAGGGATTATAGGACGGCCAAAGCTAGGATATTACAAGGGATTTAAAGCTAGTGATGTCCTATTCATATACTCAAATCGACATCGTAGAAACTGAGCGTAGAAGTTTAGAAAACAAATTTCAACTCGATATTCCACGCATATACAAACTCGTTTTCGAAGAATTCTCGAAGAGAATGCAAATATATACACATGTATGCATGATGATGCATGATGCATGATGCGACGTCGATATTTTTGGAGTTTTTGATTTTTTTTTTCATTTTTTGGATTTTTGAGTGTACATAAGGAATATAGACATGATGTATAGGAAACAGAAAGAAAATGAGAAAGAAATGGAAAACGAAAAAGAAAAAAAGAGAAAAATGCAAAATAAAGATAAAATGATAAAACGAGAAAGAAAATAAAAAGATTCAGCGTGAAAATGCTCCTCCCCCAAGCGATACTAAGCGTTGTCCTCAACACGAGAAAAACACGAAAAATATATCGTGAGGACATAAAAAGTGAGGGGAAGGAGATCAAGGTGCATCTCACTGAAGCTAAAGTGAAACGTGCCCAAAAAGTGAAGTGTGTGGAATAATGGGCCAAGTGATGAGAGGGAGTGCAAAGGGTCATCCAATCAAGCAGAGCCACCTTCAGGTGGTGGCTGGGTGGTGGTATGGGTCGAATGGATGGCTCAGCTGATGGTGTAGCTGTGGTGTCAGCGGGAGGCGTGGAAAGAGTGGTTGTAGCCACCTTAGATGGATGTGGTGATGGTATACATTGGGGTGGTGATGATGCAGACAATGGCATGGTTGTGGTGTCTGCAAGACATGTAGATGGAATGTATGGAGGTGCGGTGGGTATGGGTGAATTGTCTGGAGACTATGAGATGACTGTGACATCCTATGGTGGGGATGATGCGTGTGGAGCTGTAACAGCAGGAGGAGGTGACCGAATACGTGTAGAAGGAGTGGAACATGGTGATGCTCTGGAATAGGGTATGCCTGTGATATCCGTGGTGTGTGGTGAAGAAATGTGTCGAACCACGGGTCTGGATGAGGTGAGGAAATAGAGGGGAACACACTCTCGAGGTGTGGTGATGGTGGGGCATGTGGAGACGGTGGTGGCGTAGGAATATGGGGTGGGGTGGTAGAAATGTGAGATGTGGGGGTGGTAGTGACCACAGGCTGAGATGGTAGGGATGGAATGGGTAGGAAAATGGGCTCAGCAGTAGGGTAATGACTTTGAGAGTGGTGGCATCGGTAGACAATACTGAACTGTGACGGGAGGATCACGACAACCGTAATGAGGCTCTCTACTGAGGATTTGAACTCAGAAAGAGTGTCTCTGAATCCAGTCAGGGTGCTGATGGTGGATGCTCTGAAATCTCTAAGCTCCTCCTCCACTCGAGTGATACGCTCGAGATGAGAAAGTGGTGGATGAGGAGTGCTGGTAGATGCTTCATACTGATGGCCGGATCTCCTATAGAACTGACGTTGGGTGGGCCTGACGGTGATGTCGAAAGTAGAAGCATGCGGGATAACATGATCCTAGATAGGCTGGGGCTGGGCAAGATCGGGATCAGGTGGAAAATCCACTGTATGGAGGTCCCCGATCCAGAATGTGCAGGGTTTAGAAGCCTGATGTATGGGGTTTGGTTGGGTCCATGAAGCCAAAGATACTTATCCTTCTCAAAGGATTTGATCATGTGCATGTTAGAGAGGACAGAGAGGTCAAGAGAAGTGGGGCCCGAAACATGATGCATGGAGTCAGTAATCTTATAAGAAACAGGAGGAAGCATGGCGATGTAAGTAATAAATCCTCCGTAGCATACACAAGACTGTGGGATGGCGAGGGTGTGGAGAAATCTCTGGTTCAGCCAAGAACTGGCATGTAGGATATAGTGTGGGCCGTTCTCGTGGGTAACTGGGTGGCACACCAAAGGAAGTACGACTCATCCTGAGAGACCTGGCCAGTCTCACATCTACAGAAAATCGAGTTCAAAATAATGTGATGCACGATGCGAAGGAAAGGGTGGATGATGCTAGAAGCCTTCGCACGTGTAATAGGGAAAGGAGAAAGGCCAGTAATCGTCAGCCAGAAGGTGTTTTGAACATAGTCTTTAGGATATGGATAGTTGTGTGAGCGTGCGTCAGGGTCTATGGCCAGGACTCATTTGAAAAGGTGGTTCAATGAATCGATGGACTTGTCATAGTCCTTGTTCATTAGTCGAAATGGGAACCCAGACGGCCGACTCTTAAAGGAAGATAGGAGTTCTAGGGTGAGCCTCATCTATGTCTGATGGAAAATCGAATCCCAGCCCTAAGTGGTTTTGATGATGAACACACCAAATGATGTTAGTGTACTAATTACACAATAACTTAAGTGTGCATGTTGTGCGATCGATAGCTTTATGCATACTCCGAAGAAGCTCAACCACACTCGAAAGACAGAGAAGAATTTGCAAGCTCTACGTCAAGCACAAGTATAGCTCAATGATGAAGCTCATGCACGTGCTCAAGATTAATGAAAAAGGAGCTCAAATTCAAGAGAAGTACACATCTACTTCAAACATCTGATCGGCATCCTGAAGGTCTCGTCTTAGACTAGTGTGTTAGTTGGTTTCTTTAGGGTTATGTTAAAGCCAAGTAATATTGCACACACACAAAAATGATTTTCGAAACAAAAATGTTTTCAAATATTTTTAAAACTCTAGAGAGCATTTGCTTGTTCATCTAAAATCTTAATAGTCTATCTCCAAACAGCCAGGAATTGATTACACATTCTTCCTAGCCGAGTTTCAGTGAAAAGTGCTCTGGGAGTCGACTACCAAAGGAGGGAGTCGACTACCAGATGATCGCATGATTTTCAGTAAAATTCTCTGGGAGTCGACTACCTCAATACGGAGTCGACTACGAGCTGTCTTTTCTTCTATGTTTTGATTTCCGGATTTCACTCCACTTTTCGTTTTTGATTGGACTGAAAGTCAAACATTTTGATGAGTTATATAAAGATATAGGATTAATATCTATAATGATAGGGACCCGATGGGGGTCCAACGAATCGTGCGCAGATGGTCTTCTGGCCATCGGTTTGACGAGGTATATAAAGATATTCACTATATATTATCCATAGTTTCCAAGGTATGTACGTTTTAAACGAAATATCCTTGAAACTTGGGAGATTCCTATATGATTAAGGAGAGAAATTTGCATCTTATAGTCTCGTTGTATGTGGGAGCAATATAAATGCTTCATCAGTGCATCGAGACACTGTCCACAATATATCACACTTCATCTATATTTGAATGACTAGACTTTATAAAATAAAGCTAAATATGCATTCATAAAGTTTTTTTGTTTAAAAAGAAAATACACATGAAGTAAACTAGTATTTAAAATGCATATATAAAAGCAAACTAAGATAAGACTTAGTCAAGAAAGTCGTCGTGATCGAAGTCTTTTGCGGTCAGCTTGGTTGAAGGATGAGATTCAACCAGAATTGTTTCAGGACGAGGCTGCAGGCTCGCCGGATAAAGATCATGGAGATTACGTGGAGTGCGGCAGTTCCTGGACCAATGTCCAGTCATGCCACATCTATGACACTTGTCCACCCAGTTATTCTTGGGAATAGATGGTTGGCCATTGTTGTTGCTTGTCCACGTATTCTTTTCTTCCCCTGGTTGTAGTTATTGTTCCGTGGAGGTCCTCTAGCCGGTTACATCACAGCTTTAACCTTGTAATTTCTGGCCTTCTTCTTGTTTTCGTCTTCTGGGAAGAAACAAGATGGGCTTCAAGGAAAGGAGCAGTCCCAGCAGGGCATAGGTTGTGAGTGGTTAGTAACAAGGCTCTGTTCTGCTCCGCCCTTAGGAGGCAAGAGAGTAAGTCAGAGAATTTTGTGAAATGTCTTTCACGGTAATGTTGCATGTGGATTGCATCCTTTTCATGGAAAGACGTGAATGTCTTTTCCATCATGCGTTGCTCCGAGACTTCTTCATCGAACAGCTTCAGGAGTGAGGTGATATTATGGAGTGCTGAGTTATACTCAGACACTGACTTGAAATCCTGAAGTCAGATGTTTTCCCACTCATAACTAGCACGGGGCATTATAACATCAATTTGATATTTATAACATGCATCCGGTGTTCTCCACAACTCAAGTGGATCATCTACTGTCAAATATTCGCCTTTTAAGGTCCGATTTTTATGTCTCCTAATGTAGATAATGGCCTTCGCATTATCTATATCAGCGACAGATGATTGCGTTGCTTCAGGGGTCGCAGTTGAAGCAGCCTGGGCCGCTACTGGGGCCGCAGGCACAGTAGTAGGGGCCAGATTTGTACTCATAGGAGCCATTGAGCGCATGTGTAACTTCAGGTCCACCCGACAACTCAGATAGTTCTTTACTACCGCATCCAGTACATCAAAATCAACACTTGCCAATATTTCCATTTATTTATGCAATTAAATACGCATGAATTAATATTTGTGAAAAATAAATTCACGCAAGAATAAATAAATAATCAGTCATGTGGGGATCAGCCAGATACCCTTAGAAATAAAAATGTCCAAAAAGTGTCCGAATACAGTCCATGAAGATGAAATACAAAAGAAATGAAAATACAAATGGGAAACCCAATTTGGGTCCCAGCATAAAGCAGATTTCATATATGTCTTCAATTTGGCTGAGCTCCAGTCATTGGCATTTTACATTTATAACCTCACTACAAAATCTCTCAAAACAGAAAAAGAAAGCGAGGAATATAAAAAGGTGTATCTCAAAATGGCCGATCCCAAACCACAAGACTGAATTATTTACAACATCCACGCAGTTTATATATGCTACATGCAATATAAAAATCAACCACGTAAACACCCATGCATAATCAATACAATTATACAGCATCACAGGCAATTTTACTAGATAAATATATTAAATTTACGTTAAAAAGTTACTTGGACCACGGGGAAACGTCATTACCCGTTAGGTTGGATAACTAACTTAACGACAGAGCGGTCTCGGATCCATATAATGATTTAAACGTAAATTAATATTTAATTTTATCCAATTAAAAAAATTAAGCGATAATTAATGAATTAAACATAAAATTCATTAAATAAAATTTTAATTTGCGCCAAAAACTTTAAAAAAGTTAATCAAACACAATAACATCAGCATGATATTCCATGATTTTTCTAGATTTTTCCAGAATTTTCAAGGTTTAATTTGATTTTATTTGAATTTAAAATAAAATTTGGCCTGCGGGCCAGAGGCTCGCGGGATGGCTGCGGGCTGTAGGCCCTTTAGCCACAGAAATTCCCTTCTTTTTTATTATTTATTTAATTACTAGGCTTCTGGCCCATCAGGGTAGGCCCATGCCCCTTCTCCCCTTAACCCTAATAAGAGTTTTAAAGTGAAAAACAGCCGCCAAGGGAGTCAAAAAGAGTTTCCCCTTTCACCTTCCTCTACAAACGCAACAGGCAGACATATATCTTGATATAAAATGGTACATGATGGGCATTTAAATGATAGTCCATCTCGTGTTCATGAATTAGATAATGTCAAGGGTTGTGAAATGATCAGCCCCTCCCCCTCCTACTAGGGGATCAGAGCTACATGTGGCCCCACCCCCGTCAGGGGGGTTGAGAATCGAGGTGCCCCGCGATAGGGGGCGGCGACGCTGGAACCCCCTCCTGACTGGGGAGGGGCGGCGAGGAGATGAGCCCCCTCCCGACTGGGGAGGGGCGGCGAAAGGAAATAGCCCCCAGTTTGGGGGCGGCAATTGCGACGCAGGCAAGAGTGGCAGGGAGGCCCCCCTGACAAGGGGGCGGCACTCCGTGCTCTGGTGAAGCTGGCCCCACCGACAGGGGGGCGGATCTCCGGTGCACCAGTGCAGCTGCCCCCTTCTGACAGGGGGCAGATCTCTGGCGCTCCGGTGCAGCCGGCCCCCGACAGGGGGGGCGGATCTCCGGTGCGTGCGGCCCCCCGACAGAAGGTCCCTCTAGACAGGGGGCGGCACCGCTCTGACATGGGCGGTGCTCTGACGAGTGCAGCCCCCCGATAGATCGGCCCCCAAGAGGGGGACGATCCACGCTCGACATGGGAGGCCCCCCTTCGACAGGGAGGGGAAGGCGATTCTGGCCCTGGTCCAGCGATCAGAAGCCCCCCCGACGGGGGGTGTCCGCGATCTGAAGCCCCCCCAACGGGGGGTGGGGTGGCCGACGACATGAAGGCCTCCCACCCCCCGAGGGAGGGGGGTGGCCGGCGGGCGGAGGCACCCCCCGATAGGGGGGGCGATGCGGGCCTCCGCCGAATGGGGGCGGCGGTTTTTAGGGCGCCGTGTGCACGGGTCCGGCCAAAAAATTTAATTTAATTTTTTTGTTTACTTAAAATGTATTTAATCTCTTTAAAAACTAATGTTTAATAGAT
>CM061132.1:136648483-136663483 GCA_030789695.1 Scilla litardierei | reverse complement strand
TCTTCTCTATGTGGAAAACAACTGAACAAATTGGAGAAGACTATTAGTAAAAGGAGAAATTATGCCGCAAATTACCAGAGGCAGTTACAGAAAGGAAGACTTCAAAGAGAGATAATGCTTGACCAAGCACATGCATGTGTTCTCTAACCTGAGTAGACTTTTCATATTATGAATGTTCCTCTAATAATAATGACATTTCCTTCTTTTCCTACCAATGGAAACAATGCACTACTCATAATTCTTCATCTCAGAACTTCAACATTTAAATCAAATATGTTAATATTATATTAAGTTTATAATGGTCATACAAATGGATTACATAACCTAGTGGATAAAACAGACAAAATTTAATCAAAACACAAAATTTTAATCAAAATAACTAAACTACCCCAAAACCCCATTTCGCTTAATAATTGCTCAGTTTTAATGGGCTCTTGTATCTTACTGCTTTAAGTTGGAATAAATTCAGTAAAAACTGGAAAACAATTATAAAACAAATGAAAAAATTATGGAGGGAAACTTTCGAAGAGGCGGTAGTCTGCATCGAATCTGTAAACTTGAGCGAGAGAATTGGATGTCTCAATCCAAAAATCGGTGCATCGAGCGGTTCTTGATTTATTGCAGCCTTCTTATCTCCTCTCTTTCTCGATCCTATAATAAGAAATATGATAAGATAAGAAAAATATTTGGATTAAAGCAATATTTTCAACTAATTATTATTGCTGAGGCCTTTATTAACAAAAGAAAGTAGAAATGTTTAATGAAGTTAATTCCTTGATTTTTCAAATAAATCTGAGCTGCGGTACTCATAATATGCAAGCTAGGAACTCAAATCCTAACAGTTGGATAGAAATATTATTTATTTACCTCGTCTTCCTCATCAATCACCACCAACTTAGACTTGTCAGAGTCATCTCCCCCCATTTCAGCACCATCAGCTCCACCATTCTACTCACAATCAAACAAAAAACATATCATGATATTTTCTATACAAATAGAAAGAGCTGGGGTGATGAAATATGTCTATACATTCAGTCTTCAGATATCCCAAAAACACCCAAATGATAGCTGAAATTTTGATTATGCATATTCCAATGATGAAGATGTAGGAAGATACATATTCCTAAGATAGATTGTAGGAATATGCACCTGATGAATATGCACCTGTATCAAAATACATATTCCAATGATCATACATGTGAATATTCCAATGATGAATATGCACCCGCATCAAAATTGAAATATCAGCTATCACTTGAAGATACATATTCCAATGATGAATATGCACCTGTATCAACATTGAGTTCATGCATATTCCTACATCTTAATCAATTAACCAAAAGTTTGAATCCCCGATTAGTGGTTAATTGATGAAGATACATGTGCATATTCCAACAGTTTATCTTAACCAAAATTTTGATTATGCATCTTCATCAATTAAACAATTAATCTTAACCAAAAGTTTGAATCCCTGATCATTAGTTAATTGATGAAGATACAGGTGCATATTCCTACAGTAGATGGAGTTTCAAACTTTTGGTTAAGATGAAATCCCAAATGATACCTGATATTTCAACATGGCATTCCTACAGGTGCATAAAGTCACTGTTTCAGAGTGTTTTCTCACTACAATGCGTTGACCGTGGAGAACCCGGTCAACGTGGTCAAGGGGCCCGCTTTGGGTCCCTCGGGGGCTTCGAATCGGTGCAGAAGGGGCGAGGGGAAGCCTCGGCCCTAGTTGAGACGCTCGGCCTCGGACTGACGTGCTCGGCCTCGGCTGGGAGGGGGACGAGGGGTAGCCTCAGTCACCCGTGTAGATGCACGGCCGTCGGGTGGCGAGGGTGAGTCTCAGACCCGATTAGGACGCTCGGCCTCGGTAGGGCATGCTCGGCCACGGAAGGCTGATGGTGAGGGGAAGCCTCACTGTCCGGTTGATCGAGTGGTCGGAGAGGGGCGAGGGGTAGCCTCGGCCCGTTGGTCTGTTGTCCACCTGCGTAGATGAGAACGCTCGTCAGGGGGCCGGACCTTGGTTCCGGCCAAATACCCTCCGATGCCTAAGTCAGATAGAGATCTGAGAAAGGAGGCCCGGCGGAGACGGTCCGACTCGTGAGGAGATCGTAACGGCGTCTCTCGGCGCGAGCGGGGGAGGAAGGAGATGAATTGGGGGAACGAGGTCGTTCATGGAGTACCTTAGGTTTTGTTACCTGAGATGCGGTCCTTTTCTTCGTCGTCTTCCTGACCCTTTTGTAGAGCTCCCAGCGTGATTGGCTCTGGCCCACGTCCCACGCCCGCCATCGATCGTGCCCCATCCGTCCCTCCTCGCCGCCGCCCTCTCCGCCATGCCAGCACCTCCCCATTATCGCCATTTAGTGGTCGCGTGTCCGGGGGAGCGGTTTTCGCAGGAGTGGGCGAACGAACCACGGGTTATGGGGGCCGGCTCGGATCGACGTTTCGAGAAGGTCCCTTGTAGGGCCTTTGCCGAATGGGCTTTTTCGATGCAGGTGGGCTCTTGGGCTCGTGCTTTATGGGTCTCGGTCAAATAGGCGTAACAATTGCCCCCATCGGTCGGGGTGATCGGCCTCGGCCGGTTCGGCTCGGCCGATGTGACCTCTGCCGATTTTGACAGGTTCTCCAGTCGATGCCGACTCATTTATTAGTCATCATCATGAGTTAGCCCGTTCGATGTTTTTAAGGCGCGGGTTCCGAAGCGCCGTCGGCCTTCAGATGTTGCCACGTGTAGCGGCAAGCTTATCCCTGCCGCTCGCGGAGTCGTCTTAAGTGGAGAAGCCGAGGGATTCGTGGGCCGCCATCCCATCATCTTTCTCCTTTGTGCTGATCCCCCTTCTGTCTGAGCTTTCCCCCATGTCGTCTTCCTCTGCTACGGGCTCGGTTCGGTCGGAGCGCGACGCGGCTCCGGGTCTGGTGGGTGGCACTCCTTCGGCGATCAGTCAGCACGGGGATGATCTTTCAGGGGTTCCTTCTGAGGTCATGGCGTGGCCTTCGTCGATCTGTGCCACCGCCATCGGGAGCATGCGCTCCTCCTACCTGCTCCCGCCCTACTCGGCTCGTGCCCCTGGGGCTGACGAGCGGATCTGCTCTCCTGGTCCCAATGAGGTCGGAATATATGAAAAGTGCTTCCACTTCAGGCTCCGTTTCCCGCTTCATCCTTTTATCGTTGAGTTCCTTCAGGCCCACAATGTGTGCTTGTGTCAATTCTGTCCCAACGCCGTCGGGATCCTCGTCGGGTTCATTGTCGTCTGCATGCTGAAGGGTGTGGTGCCCTCTCTCCGCCTCTTTGCCCAGTTCTACCGCCTGAGCCTCCACCAATCGGGGGCGTGGATTTACATCAGCGCCCGCCCGAAGATGTCCCTGGTGCTGGGGTTGCCGAGTTCTCTGAAGCGCTGGAAGGGGGAATACGTGTTCGTCACATTCCCCTCGAGCGTACACTTCCCGGCACGGTGGGTGGCGGCCGGTGCCGTTGTTCTCAATCTGGGTGAGCCGACGGTCGCTGAGCAGCAGACGGCGAGGGACATGTTGGCGATTCCTCCGAGGGAGCGCTCGATCGACTTCCTCTTTAGTGACTTTAATTTGCGTAAGACGGTGTGGCCCCTAGGTAAGCTGCTCCGTGCGTTCGCCCCTCGAGATCGTCCAAGTTCTGCTCTGTCTCTCATTTATCCTTTGAGTGCAGGTGGGTTCCCTCTCGGTCTTTCTCCCGCCAGCGCTCTCGTGCAGGCTTCAAACCCGGATCCGCGCAGAAGGGACCATGTGTTGGCGGTCCGGAAGAAGCAGCGGGTTGTGACCGTATCCGGAGGCTCGAAGCGAAAGAAGATGTCGTCTCCCTCTCTCCCCTTGCAGGGATCTCCCGAGAGGCTCCGTGGGGGGGTCGAGGGGGCCGACGTTCAGCCGACTGCTGACCGACCTCATCCCGCTCCCGTTGAGGTTGCCTGGCCGTGGGCCGGCCCTTCACCTCTTCCGGACGGCTTTCTCCCTGATGCTTACAGTCGGTATCTGGGGGCGTTCCGCTCCGCTCCGGGCGAGTTCCCTTCGTCAGGGGAGGGTCTTCTTCGTCCACGCTTTCCAGTGGGTGAGAAGGAGTCGGTGTTCTCGAGCCGGGGAGCCGCCGCTCGAGTGGCCGAGAACTGTTGTCTCCCTCCCGACCAGGCGGTGTTGGACGGAGTCAGAGGTGATTACTTGGCTACCTTCGTGATCCAGGCTGGTCAACAGGTAGTGCGTCTCTGCTTGTCCCCCCGTTCCCCAGCCGCTTTTGCCCTCTCACCTTCGTTGCTTTGGCACAGTTGTCCTCAGTGGGCCTCTCGATGAGGCGCCAATTCGCGGCTCTTCCCAAAGCCAAATCCGTGGCTGGGCTAGGCCCTGAGGTCCCTGGCGAGGAGGAGGAGGAAGCTGGTCAGTTGGAGGAAGCACGGGTCCAATCCCTGAACTCCCGCATAACTGAGCTGTCCTCTGCCCTGGAGGCGGCGGATCGCGAGAGAGCCGTGGCTCTGGCCGCGAAGTCCGAGGCCGAGACGCGGCTCGCCTCTCTTTTAAAAGACGTCGACGCGTCTGGAGGAGTCAAGCAGATCCCCGGCCCGGCTGCTGCCCCCCGACGCCTCGGAGCTGTCCGATCGTCTGGATGCGGCGGAGGAGCAGGCGAGGGCCCTTGCTGCCCAACTAGGAGAGAAATCCCGGGAGATCGAGAAGGAGAAGGCGGAGCACCAACGCCAGGTAGAGACCTTAGAGGCCCAGCTGCGTGGGCTCGAGGGGGTGGATCCGGCCCGGATCGCTCAGGATGCCGTGGCGGAGTATGCCACCTCCTTTGTGGAGACCGCCTTGGCGACGTCGTACGAGAAGGGCTTCGCCCGGTGCCAGTCCGAGATCCAAAAGAAGTTCCCGCTCTCAGGGATTGACTTCGAGAAACTTCGGATGTACCCTGACGCCGAACAGAGCAAGGGGGTGGCCCTAGTGAGCTGCCAGCTTGTGGCTCCACCGGTGCCCCCGGGGAAAAATGAGGGAGGGGAATGCCCCTCGACCTCTTCGCGTATCCCTCTGTATGCCTTTTCGCTTTATCTGGAAAGGAGTGAAATTAAAACAAATTTATTTCATAGGAAGTGATACATCTATTGAAAGTATTTGCGTAAATATTCCGCATTCCAAGTGTGAGTGAGAACTCTCCCTTCCATGTCAGCTAGTCGGTAGGCTGCGGGTCCGAGGACCTCGACGACTTTGTAGGGTCCCTCCCATCTAGCCGCGAGCTTCCCTTTGCGAGCGGTATCGGTGGTGAAGCCCGCTTTCCAGAGGACCAGGTCCCCGAGGTGGAAGCTTCTCCCTCGCACCCGAGCGTTGTAGTATTGGGCCACCTTCTGCTTTTGGCGGACGATGGTGGCCAGTGACTGCTCCCGTCGCTCGTCGAGGAGCTCCAAGCTGAGCCCTAGGCCCTGCGAGTTCCGGTCTTCGTCAAAGTATTTGAGGCGGAGAGATTCTTCCCCCAATACGACTGGTACCACCGCCTCGGCCCCGTAGGTGAGCATGAAGGGGGTCTCGCCCGTAGCCTCCTTGTGGGTCGTCCGGTATGACCAGAGTATCCCGGGGAGCTCTTCCGGCCAGTTCCCTTCGGCGTCCTTTACTTTCTTTCGGAGGGGCTCTATGATACACTTGTTGGCCGCCTCTGCCATCCCGTTGGTTTGGGGGTGTGCCACCGAGGCAAAGAGGAGCTTGATTCCCCATTCCTCGCAAAAATCTTTAAACCCTGCTGAATCAAACTGCTTCCCGTTGTCTGTGACGATGGCCCGTGGTACTCCGAATCGAGAGATGATGGAATTCCACACGAAGCTTTTCGCTTTCTTCCACGTGATGGTCGCCAACGGCTCAGCCTCGATCCACTTGGTGAAGTAGTCCACTGCCACGATCAGGTGCTTCCGCTGCCCTCGTCCTGGCTTGAACGGTCCGAGGATGTCGAGCCCCCATTTCGCAAAGGGGAGGGGGCTCACGATGGGGATGAGCTCTGACGGAGGAGTCGAGATGTGGTGGGCATACCTCTGGCATTCTTGGCATTTCTGCACGTAGCTTGTAGCATCTTTGGCCATGGTCGGCCAGTAGTACCCCTGCCTTAAGATCTTCTGCGCGACTATCTTGCCCCCGTGGTGATTCCCGCAGATCCCGTCGTGAACCTCCTGTAGGACGTAGTCAGCTTCTTGCGGTCCGATGCACTTCAGGTATGGGAGGACGTCCGTCTTGGTCCAGCGTCTCCGGTAGAGCGTCCCCTCATGGATCACGTATCGGAGTGCTTTTCTCTCCAGGGTTCGGCGCTCATCCCCATCGGCCGGCACCTCTCCGTGGGTGAGGTATCGGATGATCGGGTCCATCCAGGTGGGCTCCTCGTCGATCGCCATCACCTCGTGCTCCATCGTGCTGGGGGACGGCAGGTTCTCTACGTAGATGGTGCGGCCCAGCTCCTTTGGCGAGGACGAGGCCAGTTTTGACAACGCATCGGCCCGCGCATTCTCTGATCGTGGGAGGTGTAAGACCTCCACGTCCTTGAATTTGGACATCGCCGCTCTGGCGACTGGGAGATATCTCTGCATCGCCTCCTCCCGTGCCTCGTAACTCCCTAAGAGTTGGTTGACAATGAGCTTCGAGTCGCTGAGGAGGCGGACGGACTCGGCCCCGAGCTCTAGGGCCAGCCTCAGGCCGTTGATCACAGCTTCATATTCCGCCACGTTGTTCGTGGCCGGGAACTCGAACCGCAACGCGTATTCCGCGATGTTCCCCTCCGGAGATCGGATCGCAATCCCGGCTCCTCCTCCTGACTGCGTGGCCGACCCGTCCACATGAACTATCCACGCTCCTGGATCCTCTGGTTGAAAGTGGTCAGCCGAAAGAAAGGACAAGGGTTGAGCAGTTACCGTCCCCGGGCCTTCTCCCTCTGGGGGGCCATTTCCTTCCGTCGTGCATTCGGCGATGAAGTCGGCTAGGGCTTGTCCCTTGATGGCCGTGCGCGGTTTGAATCGGAGGTCGAACTCGCTCAGCTCCACTCCCCAGTTTAGCATCCTTCCCATTCGATCGAATCTCTTGAGGTTCTGTTCTAGCTGTGAGTCGGTCAGGATTAGTATGGTGTGGGCCTGGAAATAGGGTCGGAGCCTTCGCGCTGAGAGGACGAGGGCGTACGCCAGTTTCTCCATGGGCGAGTATCGCACCTCCGCCCCCTTCAAGATCCGGCTCGTGTAATATACCGGCCATTGCACCCCGCTGTCCTCCCGGATCAGCACCGAACTCACAGCTTCCTCTGCGCACGCCAGGTAAAGGCTCAGCGACTCCCCTTCCCGGGGTTTGGACAGGAGAGGGGGGCTGCGGAGATACTCTTTGAGGTCCCCGAACGCCCGGGAGCAGTCTTCGTCCCAGTGTATCGTCTTCCTATTGTTCGGAGGTTCCGTGATTGCTTTCCTCAGGACCTTGAAGAAGGGAAGCGATCTTTCCGCTGATTTGGAAAGGAATCGCCCCAGGGCTGCGATGCGCCCGTTCAACCTCTGTAGCTCCTTGATCGTCGTCGGCTCGCGCATGTTAACCAGCGCCTCGATCTTGTCGGGATTAGCTTCAATACCACGATTAGTTATCATAAATCCCAAGAATTTGCCAGATCTTACCCCGAACGTGCATTTCGCGGGGTTGAGCCGAATGTGGTGTCGCCGCAACCGCTCGAAGGTCTCCCGCAAGTCGGCGATGTGGTCTTCCGGTCGCCTTGACTTGACAAGCATGTCGTCGACGTAGACTTCTAGGTTCCTCCCGATCTGGGAGCTGAACACCTTGTTGACCATTCTCTGGTAGGTGGCCCCCGCGTTTTTCAAGCCAAAGGGCATCTTCTTGTAGCAGTAGGTTCCCCGGTCCGTCGTGAAGGCTGTCATCTCTTCGTCCCGGGGGTCCATCTGGACTTGATTGTACCCGGAGTAAGCGTCCATGAAGCTTAGCATCTCGTATCCTGAGGCGTTGTCCACCAGGTGGTCGATGCGCGGCAGGGGGTAGCTATCCTTGGGGCAGGCCTTGTTGAGGTCACTGAAGTCCACGCACATTCGCCACTTCCCGCTGGGTTTTTTGACCATCACCACGTTCGACAGCCACTCCGGGTACCAGACTTCTCGTATGAAGCCGGCATCGAGGAGACGCTCCACTTCCTCGGAGGCTGCCTTCATCTTCTCGCCGCCCAGGTTACGCTTCTTCTGCCTAACCGGTTTGAAGTTGGGGTCGGCGTTGATCTGGTGGACGATCACCTGGGGGTCCACGCCGGGCATGTCTTCAGGCGACCAGGCGAAGATGTCCAGGTTTGCCTCCAGGCACTCGATCAGCTGGTCCCTTAGGTCCGGGCTCAGCCCTCTCTCGATCGAGACGAACCGGCCTTCGATGTCCGTGTCCGGGATTTTCTCCTGCTCCTCCGCAAGGGTGGGCCTAGGCCCACTCCTTAAGTCGAGCGCGGCCATCCGGTCAGCTAGACGATCCTCGGGACCTTCCTCCGCCAGTTGATAGCAGGTATTCGGTCTCCCCGCGTCGCCTTCGACTTGCCCCATCCCCCCCGGCGTTCGGAACTTAATGGTCCGATGGAGGGTCGAGACCATCGCACCGACGGCATTGAGTAGGGGTCGGCCGATGATCCCATTGTATTCCGACCCGATCCCCAGCACGATGAATTCCACCGCTAGGGTCACAGAGTCTGGTGTGTTTCCGAGCGTTACCGGGAGATGGATAGTGCCGATGATGGGGGTGGAGTGACCCGTGAAGCCGACCACGGGACCCGAACGAGGTCGCAAGTCTCCTTTCTGCCGGCCCATCTTCTCCAGGGTTGACATAAATAGGACGTCACAGGAGCTGCCGGTGTCGACAAGCAGCCGTCGCACTAAGGTATTGTCTATGACCACTGATACCACCAAAGCCACGTCCGAGCTGCGTGCCGTTACGGGCGCACTCGGTCTCCCAACCGGTGGGGTAGGGGAGGGCACCCCGGCCCTTTCCTCACGACTCTCCTCGCGTCGGTCCCGTGCCCATTCTTGGCAACGATGGCGGGGCCTGTCGCCCCGCGTCGGGGCCTCGCCCTTCTTTCGCCGAGAGGAGGGGGGCCGCGTCATTGCAGATGTGGTTTGTTTCTTCGTGGGACAGTTTTCGTTCCCACAGACGGCGCCAGATGTTTCAGAGTGTTTTCTCACTACAATGCGTTGACCGTGGAGAACCCGGTCAACGTGGTCAAGGGGCCCGCTTTGGGTCCCTCAGGGGCTTCGAATCGGTGCAGAAGGGGCGAGGGGAAGCCTCGGCCCTAGTTGAGACGCTCGGCCTCGGACTGACGTGCTCGGCCTCGGCTGGGAGGGGGACGAGGGGTAGCCTCAGTCGCCCGGGTAGATGCACGGCCGTCGGGTGGCGAGGGTGAGTCTCAGACCCGATTAGGACGCTCGGCCTCGGTAGGGCGTGCTCGGCCACGGAAGGCTGATGGTGAGGGGAAGCCTCACTGTCCGGTTGATCGAGTGGTCGGAGAGGGGCAAGGGGTAGCCTCGGCCCGTTGGTCTGTTGTCCACATGCGTAGATGAGAACGCTCGTCAGGGGGCCGGACCTTGGTTCCGGCCAAATCCCCTCCGATGCCTAAGTCAGATAGAGATCTAAGAAAGGAGGCCCGGCGGAGACGGTCCGACTCGTGAGGAGATCGTGACGGCGTCTCTCGGCGCGAGCGGGGGAGGAAGGAGATGAATTGGGGGAACGAGGTCGTTCATGGAGTACCTTAGGTTTTGTTACCTGAGATGCGGTCCTTTTCTTCGTCGTCTTCCTGACCCTTTTGTAGAGCTCCCAGCGTGATTGGCTCTGGCCCACGTCCCACGCCCGCCATCGATCGTGCCCCATCCGTCCCTCCTCGCCGCCGCCCTCTCCGCCATGCCAGCACCTCCCCATTATCGCCATTTAGTGGTCGCGTGTCCGGGGGAGCGGTTTTCGCAGGAGTGGGCGAACGACCCACGGGTTATGGGGGCCGGCTCGGATCGACGTTTCGAGAAGGTCCCTTGTAGGGCCTTTGCCGAATGGGCTTTTTCGATGCAGGTGGGCTCTTGGGCTCGTGCTTTATGGGTCTCGGTCAAATAGGCGTAACAGTCACTGGTTAATGGAGTTCATCTTCATCAAATCTACTAATGTCATCTGAAATATCTACAGTACATTATGTAAATGATAATCTCAATTATCTAGGCCATTAACAACTGATCAAATGATATAACAAAAACATATTTCAGATGACAAAATTCTACTATAGATATAAAGAATTAAAGTTCTTAGACCAGTTCTACAGAATATATGACATCTTTTATTGATAATGCAATTATGACATTCCAATCACACTATGAATTAAAAAAGCTTACTCAACTCTAAAATAAATAATTGGGGATCTAAACCTTTAACAACAACATTACCAAAATTTATCAATCAAATCCAAAGAAACCCAAGAAGCCAAACCTGAGCAACTTACGTGAAATCTATGCCGGATTCAACGATAACCGGATTCATTTTCCCCTCAATCGTCCAAATTTAATTCTTTTCATAGAAAATTCCCTGTTTTGCAAAGGCCTGCATAGAATTAGAAGGGTTTATGGTCTAAAAATCACAATTAAAAATTTGTAAGCACCTCAGGTATCCACTCCTTCAAAATTAATAGTGTGGATTTCCGAGAGCTGAGCTTCATGTGGTACCACTGCTTCGGGTTACATTTTGTATCAAGACATCAAACAAAATGCTGGATTAATTAAAGACTTTAATTTTGATCTAAATTTCAATATAAGTTTAAATATAAATTTAGTTTAAAAACTAACGTAGAAAATCATCTATATACTTTCTCACGCCTAACTTTACTCAAATGTCCAAATACAAAAAATTCAACAAAAATTTCATGGGCTCGACAAACCTTTTCCAAACTCTAATTTTCAATCTGCTTTATATTTAAACAAATAAAAAATTTTGAGCATTAAAAAATAGTACTCTCCAGTCCAGCCATCAAGATTTCACAACAAACTTTCATACTACCAAACATGCTTTAAAAAGGCTAAAAGAGCAAAATGTTTGAAACATGTAGAAATGTATGAGCAAGTGGAATGCTAAGGTTAATGGAACATTTTTAGAGCAATTTTGATCACCTTAAAAGTATCAATAGACATCTATTTGTACCTAAGCCCTTAATTTTGTCCAAATCACGGGATAATTTCATTTGTGGACAAATCTCACATGCGAAAAAATATTTAGAACCACCAGAATATAAACAGAAAATATGGATAAGTTTCAAAACTGTAGAATAATGATCATATTGTGCAGACTAAATATGCTAGCTAAGAAATACCTAGAGATGATCATCTTCTCTCTAAGATCAACCATCCATCATTCACAATTTCAACCACAGTACTATATATATTCAATTGTCCTTTTGTCATGATGTTATTATCTGATCTAAGGGAGAAAATTTTTCTTTAATTCATCACCTTGCTGTCCCAATTAACAACTCAAATATTTTTCTGTAAATAGATAGAATCCATCTGCAAGGTCATTCCATGTCTAGATAGCAGAAGTTGAAGACAACGCACTAAAACTCCATTAATTATTTTTAATATGCAGCGTTGTAACACATGACAAATTATTGCTGCAACTGTATAGTATGGAATATGGGGGTTTAAAAGATTGTACTGTGGTTGTCGTAATTATTCGTAATCCTTAAACGTTAGTATGGAATATGGATGTTAAATTATAATAATTACTCTTAATCCTTAAACGTTAGCATCTACATTCGTCAACGAAATTAAGTTTTAACATGCTCAAAAAAGAATTGCATCCTTAAAAGGCGCTAAAGGGTTAAAACAAACGGGGAGAAAAATTCATGGGCCTTAGTTTGGAATGGTTCAAAGACTTATTAGATCAATCTATAGAAAACAATGTAGAACAACTCTAGATATAATAATTGACAAAACACGAAGGGTTGGTCTTATTAATATCAATGTGCTTAGGAATTTTGACTATACTGAATTAAAACCAAGCCTCAACTGCCTATTTTAGATTCTGCCTATTTGAGCACTACAGATTTAAAAAAACCACATTAAGACAATATGCATGTACAATATTATTTGATATATGCCTCACTTTTTTTACAGCATTTGCATTAATCTATTAAATTTGATATTTATGGATGCCTGGCTGTTTCTGCCTTCTAAATTTCTGTAGAATATCTATTTTTGACCATGTTCATTAGCTAGCACAATAATGTATCTATCATAATCCCCAAATATACATCAACGCGCTACAAACAGTGAGATGATCTTGTATATCATTGATCTATGAAACAAAATTGAGAACAAAATTGATCTTTAAACAACCACATTAAGACAATAAACTGATGCAAAAAATGCCCAAAATACTCTCTTTCTTAATTTTCCCAACTTGGGCATTAGCAAAATGTCCCCTAAAATCATTGAGAAGAGAATACAAACAGCCTTCATCTAAAGTAAATGTCAGAAATTTCCATTCAGCCAATTAATTGATGAAGCACGACAACATCAGACACTTAAACTCTTGATAAGGAAAAAGATTGTAGTGTTGCAATATAAAAAATTGAATAAAAGTACGACTGAATAAAGCTCTCAATGAACCATGGTAAAGCAACCTGCTCATATCAATGAGGATATAAACTATAGACAACATGGTGTTTACATTCAGGTGTAAGAGAGCATTAAAGATTTGGTAAGCTTCTGCAGCAAGTGAAAACAGAAAATTTTCCTCTTTTATTCTCATATATTTATGCAAATAAATGGTATATACATGACATTCTGGAAACATATTTTAATTTGTCATCACCATCACCAGTAATAATAGACAGCCTATATATCCCAAGCATTTTGGGTCAGCTCACAATTTATTTTTGCCCATTTAACTCTATTTAGGGCCATCCATTTATCATTTAGAAATTTATATGTATTTTTTGCTTTGGTCAATCATTCAAAATAGTTCCTTACACTACAACAGAATCAGTACTGGCTGGTACACTCACTAATCTACATTCTGCACATTCGAATTATCTCAAGTGATTATCCCTCGTCACATATATACTCAACTGCGGTACCTATATTATTTTATCTTAGACATATACATCACTTGTGCACTTCAGCTTAATTGCTCCAAAAAAAACTAAAAAGGAAATCCATTTGGAGGGAATTCCCAACAGCACCACTTATGGGATGGTCATATTAAGCGTTTACACATAGCCTTAAACCCACTAAATCCAACCCACCCTTGCCCACCATAAAAGGAAATAAAGAAGAAACATGAGAAACAAATGGTACATGCTCAAACTGATAACTGTTAGTTATGACAACAACAAAGAAACTTTGTTGTTGAACCAAGTTTTTTTAGCATCAAAAGATTATTTATAGTTACATATAGTGGCTTTAATGATGTGTGCTTCCTTAATTCTGTCTGGGTGAAGGGTTATTGCATACGATTAATAATAATCAATGACTATACATATAACTAACCTGATTTCCTTGCATATCCACCAGCCTAATTTCCAAGATGAACCAGTTCCATGCATATCCACTAATCTCATTTCCCATATCAATGATCAAAGTCTATCAATGCATGATCAAATAATATAAGAATAAAATAACAAAAAGCAGAAAGCAACATGATTATGTGATAATTTTTATATCTATGGGGATGATGGTTGACTTATTTAACACAAAAGCTAAGCTTTTCACCTTTATTCATCCACAAAATTACATATAAGATTTCCTAAGATTTCATTTAAAAAAACCAAATACACATCAGACAATGAATTTTCCCAAACTACTCTCTTTCATAATTTTCCCAACTTGGGCATTAGCAAAATGTCCCCTAAAATCATTGAGAAGATAATACAAACAGCCTTCATCTAAAGTAAATGTCAGAAATTTCCATTCAGCCAGTTAATTGATGAAGCACGACCACATCAGACACTTAAATCTTGATAAGGAAAAAGATTGTAGTGTTGCAATATAAAAAATTGAATAAAATTACGACTAAATAAACCTCTCAATGAACCATGGTAAAGCAACCTGCTCATATCAATGAGGATATAAACTATAGACAACATGGTGTTTACATTCAGGTATAAGAGAGCATTAAAGATTTGGTAAGCTTCTGCAGCAAATGAAAACAGAAAATTTTCCTCTTTTATTCTCATATATTTATGCAAATAAATGGTATATAAATGACATTCTGGAAACATATTTTAATTTCTAGTCACCATCACCAGTAACAATAGACAGCCTATATCCCAAGCATTTTGGGTCAGCTCACAATTTATTTTTGCCCATTTAACTCTATTTAGGGCCATCCATTTATCATTTAGAAATTTATATATATTTTTTTTGCTTTGGTCAATCATTCAAAATAGTTCCTTACACTACAACAGAATCAGTACTGGCTGGCAGACTCACTAATCTACATTCTGCACATTCGAATTATCTCAATTGATTATCCCTCGTCACATATATACTCAACTGTGGTACCTATATTATTTTATCTATACATCACGTATGCACTTCAGCTTAATTGATCCAAAAAAACTAAAAAGGGAATCCCTTTGGTGGGAACTCCCAACAGCACAACTTATGGGATGGTCATATTACGCGTTTACACTTAGCCTTAAACCCACCAAATCCAACCCACACTTGCCCACCAAAAAAGGAAATAAAGAAGAAACATGAGAAACAAATGGTACAAAGAGCTTTACATGCTCAAACTCATAACTGGTAGTTATGACAACAACAAAGAAACTTTATTGTTGAACCAAGTTTTTTAACATCAAAAGATTATTTACAGTTACATATAGTGGCTTTAATGATGTGTGCTTCCTTAATTCTGTCTAGGTGAAGGGTTATTGCATGCGATTAATAATAATCAATGAATATACATAGAACTAACCTGATTTCCTTGCATATCCACCAACCTAATTTCCGAGATGAACCAGTTCCA
>CM061132.1:136623985-136647983 GCA_030789695.1 Scilla litardierei | reverse complement strand
GTCCGCCACCCAGCGGGGCAGACCGAGCAGGCACTCCCTCCCCGCACGGGCGCGGAGGTGCTGTCACGATCCCTGGCCGGTCGTATGGACCCAGTAATAGTGAAAGAGAAGGGGAAGGGATGGCTCCAGGCCGTGGACGCGATAGAGCACGACGAACCCGGTCAGCACCGCGATGGAGTACGGAGTCAACTGATACAAGGCCACCATCAAGGACTCCATAACTTGGATTATAAAAGGATGAAGGGGGAAGCGGAGTCCCAGGTGGAACATCTCGACATAGACGCCGGCCTCATTATTCTGCGGGAAGCAAATCCTTTCGTCGCCAAAGGGGATCCTAACATCGTATGGATAACACAGATACTTTTCTCGGATCTCCTTAGCCACCAAGAAGGGGGCCATGGACGGTGACCTAAGGACCAGCGGGGGGACATCGAACCTCTCATCAGCCCGAGCCATGTTATCACCAACAAGGTCCGTAAAAAGCTTCCTTTTTCCCTTAGCCGGAGTTGGGCGGGTCCCCGAAGGATCTCCGGGCCCTGGAGGCCGGACATTACCCGACCCGGGTGCCGGGCGGTCCCTTGAACCCGGTACTGAACCGCCTATCCTAAGCGTAGCCATAAGGCAAATGAAGGAGAGAGGGGGTTACCTTGAAAAGAATCTGAAGGAAGACGAACGACGGGGAGGAGAAGCTTGCAAGACCAAGATCGGGAAGGGGGCGTGAAAGAATTGAAACTAGGGAGGCCGACACCTTTATATGGAGAGCGATCGCGGAATCCCAACCGTCCGGAAAGGAGCACGTGGCGGCATCTGAAGATTGGCGGTGCTTCGAATCCCGCACTGAGAGAAGTTAAAACAGGCGGCGTCATGATGGCTTCCATTTAATGGCTTGGCCTTGACTGACGCGCCTGTCAAATCCTCGAGAGTCACATCGCCCGAACCGAACCGGCAGAAACCGAACGGCTCGGACGATGGGGACAATTGATATGACTATTTTGGAAGAGCCCGAAGAAAAGGAGGCTCAAGCCCAAGCCCAAAAAAGGAAGCCCACAAACGAGTTTAGGCCCACCCAACGAGGCCCGCGGATAAGCCCAACGTTCGACCGACCCGGCCCGGGGGGCGCACGATTAGCTCGCATCCTCCAAAGATAAACCGTTCCCATAAATCTGTGGCACCTTAATGGCCATTAATGGGCCCATTTATCAATGCTCCCCACGACACATGCATGCCTTAATGAGGGCGGATCGCGGGGGCATGAGGGGAGGCGGACGAGGAACGTGGATTGAGGGCAATCGTGAGATAAACCCTATAAAGGGATGGTATGGACAGCCAAGAAGAGGATCAAATCCCAGGTAACAAAATCTGAGGTACTCCATCAATGACCTTGTGTTAGCCTTAGTTTCCCTTCCTTTGTTTGGGCCGAGGGTCATCGTATCGATCTCCTCTTGAGTCGTACCTACCCCTGCCGGGCACCCTTCAGACCTTGCTCTAACTTAAGCATCGGAGGGGACTTGGCCGGAACCAAGGTCCGGCCCCCCTGGCGAGCCTTCTCGTCTATCCAGAAAGGAACCGAATGAGGCGTCGAGGCAACTCCTCAGCACAAGACGATCCCGCCCGCAACAATCGTGCTCTGCCATAGTCGAAGACCAAGCGACAGCCGAGGCACCGAGGCTACCCCTCGACACTCGTCCCATCGAAGCTGAGCACGACCCAACGAGCCAAGGACTTCCTTCTGCTCGTCTCCGTCTCCATCGCCGACCCACGCTGTGTCCACATGAGCACGGCGTGACCGAGGGACCTCAATCGGTCCCTTGACCACGTTGACCGACTAATTGTCAGTCAACGAGCCTGTGGTGAGAAAACACCCCCAAACAGTTTCCTATTGGTTGATTTTTATATTATTATGTATGACTTATCCCACGGACACACAAAGAAAGAGTACCAAAATTATATGTTTGATTTTCAGGCACCAAAATTATAAGGGATTAGTACAGGATCACCAAATGAACCTCTAAATCCATGCATACATTAAGGGGGAGACCCAACAACAATGATGTAAACTTTGAGGGGGGAGCCTATGTAAGAATTTCTTTTACTTGGTATATTATTCGTTTTTATGCTTGAGGACGACAGACAAAATCGACATCTCGCTCACGCCTCCCGGTCGGCCCTGTTTGCGACCATGGGAGGGGCTCCCTGTGGTAATGGGAGAGCCTTCGCTATCGCTCATGACTTGTATTGTAGTCTCTGTAGTCGAGTCGGCCTGCCTCCTTCATTCATTAAGCAGTAGCTTCCGCGGAAACTGGCTTGCAGAGTATGTCTTTGATGACCGAATGAACGAGAAAAAGAAAAATTGCAGAGGGCCGCCCAGGAAGATCATCATGCTCGGCGGCTAAGGGAAAATAGGATCCGCCATAGCCGCTAGATGAGTGAAACTTGTATAGATGAGTGATGATTGTATTTTCTTTCAGAATATGATGGATGTATAGACGAATATGAGATTATTGTATAGATACATAGGAGATCTGCAAGCCTGAAGCTTGTACAGATCAGGGGGAGTCCCTCGATAAGTACTCAATCGCCTGGACCTGTGAGGCTAACTCTGAAGTGGAATGTGGCTCAGGCTCCATGGTGTCCTTAATCTGCTCTCGGCCATCATGCACATTCGCTTCATCCTCAAATGCCAAAGGGGGAGAGAGATTTATGCACGACATTGCATAGTTTCTATGTTTCTATGCAATATGTTGCCCCCATCAGAGGGGGAGAATGTTGGATATTGAGTCTCCACCCCGTGGTTATTTTGATGATGAGCAACATATTATGCTACTAATATTTTCATTGAGTTTGTGTACATGAAATGTATTCTTAATATAGTTTATGAAGCAAAGAAGCATTGCACAAATAATAGTCATGAATGAATGTAGCTGAAATCAATGGAGCTCAAATGTGATGAAGCAAACAAATCAAAGAATGCTAGGAGCAAATGTATGAAGCCTGGAGCTCAAAGTCTGTGCTCAAGCTCAAGATAAAGAGGAGTTCAAACTCAAGTGAAGCCTATACAACTAGCCCAAGCTCAACCATGGCTTCACGTTCTTTATAGAGTCTCGTGTGTGAGTTGTTTTTCATTTTTCTTAGGATTATGTCAGCCAAGAAAGAATATGAACACACACACAAAGATTTTTGAAAATGGTTTTAAATTCATGGTATTATTATATAAACTTAGTTTTATAGATATGAGAGCAAAACTTCTTGAGAAAATCACTTTTCAAGAAGGAGTCAACCTCCAAAAACCCAGGAGTTGACTACCTGTCAGTAGCAGATTTTCTCAGAAAACTGCTCTGGGAGTCGACTACCAAACATGGGAGTCAACTACCAGCTGTAGCAGATTTTCTCAGAAATTGCCTTGGGAGTCGACTACCAGCTGTCGACGGCAAGATTCAGTGAATATGTTTGTAGCCATTTTTGGGGCAAAAGTCAAACGTTTTTGAAAAGTTTTGAATTCATTTTTAGCCCTATAAATAGATAGCGCCATTTTTGGGGCAAAAGTCAAACGTTTTTGAAATGTCTTGAATTCATTTTTAGCCCTATAAATAGATAGCCATTGAGACCCTTTTGAATACTAATTATTCTTGAGAGAAATTCAAAATTATCTCAAGCATTCAAGCTGTAACGACTGGTTTTTGTATGATTGGATTATCAGTGTGTTTTGCTTGTGATGGTGGGTTCTCTCCTTATGTGGTTTCCATTTCCATAGTTCTCGCTTTCATTTATCTCGTTGAGAATTCCTAGCTTTCGTTTTCGTTCCTTTTGATGTGATCTTCTAGGTTCTTCCTTAGAATCAATGAATTCGGAGTAAGTCACTCGTGACGAGCTTCATATCGATCATATCTTAGAGTATAAATCGATCCTAGAAGCCATGGAAATCTTCCCGAAGCTTCGCGCTTCGAATCGGCACTTTTCGTGCACGTTAGTTGGTTCAAGAAGATCAATCGACCGACTAGATTCCAATTTAGTCGGTCAGGAAATCAACTGGAACCGACTAGTTCATTCAATCAATAATTCAGGAGTTACTGTTTACTCTTAGTCGGTCTAAGAACGTTCATCGACCGACTAGATTCAAAACTAGTCGGTCAGTACTTGTTCATGGACCGACTAACTTTAAATCCTATTTTCGTTCAGGAGTTACTGTTTGCACTTAGTCGGTCTGCGTTGGTCGACCGACCGACTAGTTGCCAAACTAGTCGGTCAGTGGTTGCTCTTTGACCGACTAACCAGTGTTAAAACCCTAATTTCTGGGCAGCCGCCAGCCTAGCCTATTTAAACCCAACCCATTCGACTTCTTCTTCTCCAACACGACCCAAAACCCTAAAAAACTTCCCCCTTCAGCCCCCATCTTCCTCCAAGCTCCATTTCTCCATTCCAAGCCCTAAATCCATCATCCAATCCATCCATTCACTCTATCTACCTCTCATCTTCCCCAAAATCTCATCAAACCCATCAAAATCCCCAAATCCCCCTAAACCCTAGTTTCCCCAAACTTCTCCAATCTTCTCCAGATCTGATCCTAGGGTTCCCCGGAGTGTTTCTTCCGCCTTCTCTCGGTAAGAAATCGTTCTACCGTTGTTTTTATAACTTATTCGTATTTTTATGAAACCCTAATATAAATTTCATGTTGTTTGATGATTGTTCCCCCAAAACAGCGATTTCCCTGTAGATTGGCGTCCGTGTGACGAAGTAGTCGTCATCCCCGGTGCTAGGCAAGTGAAACTTGCCACTTAGGGTTTAGGCCATGTTTTAGGCCATTTTCTTGTTATAGGCGTAAAAGAGGCTAGGCGACGAAATGATACTCGCCTAGGCGCAAATTGGGGAATTAGCTTGACAACGAAGCTAATTCCGACTTTTAGCATGTTGCACAATTACCATGTCACGTTTACTTTCAATTAACGGTACGCGAATATGTTCATGTCATTGCATTTCGCCTGTCACGTTTAATTTAATTAACGGTACGCAAATAAATTGTCATGACCTCGCATTCTTTAGGTATTGCTGTGATAGCGTAGCTTCGCCACAATGTTGTGTTCCTGGCTCGTGTTCCAGAAGCGGGCCATGTGTTGGTTGATAGCCAATGCCCGAATTGCGTGTTCCGGCTAGGTGTTCCCTACGCCATACTTGTGTTCCTGGCTCGTGACCAGAAGCGAGCATAATGAGTTGGAAACCCCAACGCTCGATATATTGAATTGTGAACTAAGAATGCGAGCTCAATGTGCGGGGCAACCCTAGGCTCACTAGATGAGCTCAATGTGCAGGGACCCCATGCTCCATATCGTGTGGGTACCGAGTAGTGTTTGGTGCCGATCGGTCTGAAATGCTATGCCATTCAGCGAATGGCGTAAACACCTACAAAATGTGAATTGATTGAATTGATAGTAGCTTGGCTACTCTTGTCTTGTCCCGATAAATTGTTCCCTTGTACAAAATTGTCTTTCCATGTTTTAATTGTGCACTCATGTTATAACTGCCATGTCATGCATACTAAACTGCTAGGTTGCTAGATGCCTCATTTTCAGTTTCCTTGCACAAGTCTTTCCAGACTTGCTGACATGTGCCCCTCTCTCTTTTGGGTGCCACATGTTAGACCCAGAGCCAGAGTTTTGTTGCAGGGAATATGGTGTTGCTGATGCTGATGTTTGTTGTGCTGGTGAGTGGACACCAGGGGCCTGTCTTGAAGACCGCTCGTGTTCACTTCTTTGTTTAGGTTTGCTGTTAGTCGTCGGTGCGTGGCACCCTTGTATGTATGTTATTCTTTGTTGGCCATGTTTGGGCCTTAGACTCTTTTTCCTTAGTCTGGTGGCTTTTCTGCGATATTGTAATTTGTTTATGGACATTTCGAGATTCAATAAAATGTCGTCTCATTTCTTTATTATCATTGTTGTTTCGTTTCGTTTTGCAAGGACTTGCCATAATAAGTGTTTCTATACGCTTATCAGACTTGGAGCTTCACAGCTTCAAGTTTGTGCGGACCTTCTCACGTCTCGCCTCCACATTTTTGGGAAGCGGGGCGTGACACAAGCTCTCTAATTTTCATTGCTCTCAAGTTTTTCATAGCTAACAGTTTTTATTTTCTGATCTTATTCTTGTGCTTATTTTTTCTATCTAGTTTTAAGATCATTTTATTTGGCTATTACAAGTTACTTTTCAAAATCCTTCTTACTTCATTTTTGAATATTCTTAAAAGGATTTTAAAACAACAAAGTTTCTTGATCACATCGAATCAACTAATATTCTTTGTGTGATAAAATAAAAGATTAATTCTTTAACCACATAGAGCATAATTGCACATTCTTCTTGGTTATAGAATTATTGAGTGTAAAAAACAATCTCCACTAAATCATTGTGGTGTATTGGATCTGATCTTATTTTGAGTCCCTTGGGGATAAGGGTGTTGGAAATCCTAGCTAAGGCAAAGTGGTGGTGTTAATCCTTGTAGGCAAGGAGTTTGTAAAAGTCCTTGGGTTGTGAGGCAAGGGAAAATCCGCATTGGAGGTGAGGTGGTTTATACTATTTACCGAAAATAGTGGATTAAAACCCGACAGAGATTTGGGGACTGGACTTACCCAGGTTGTGGGGAACCAGGATAAAATCTGTGTGTTTGTGATTGTTATTTATTCACTTGCATTTACATTCCGCTGCTTACCTTTATTATTGCAAGTATTATTTTGTGTTGATTAGGATTAATAATATGTAACTCTTTATTAATTCTAGAGAGATTTCTAGAGAAATTTTAATTTGTGAAAACACCATTCACCCCTAGTGTTCTCTTTGCCATCTCATGTCCCTACAGAAACTGACCTAGGTTGAAACTTAGGAACCCACTTTATGCATGGACCGTAGAGCCGATAGTTGAGTATAATGGTTTATATTCACTCGAAACTTGGACAATAACATATCACCTTTTACTGAGGATTGATTTTGCTTAATACACGCATGCTTTCCTAAAAAGGAAAAGAAAAGAATCGTGAATAGAAAAAATATATATGCATCATTTCCCCATCGACACTGAGTAACTGGATCCCCACGATTGAAACCGTCGGGCCTCACGTCAAAAGGTTTAGCTCGGGCGAGTGCATATGAATAAGGATTTTACAAGGTTTGAGTTAGTAGGTCCGATGGGTCCTTCTTGACATGGTGCCCTAAGGTCGTCTAATCTGGGAGTCATCGACCCAACACTCCTTACACAAACAAATTGCAAATCCCAAAAAAATATGTATATAAAAGAAAAAGAAAATTATATCGAGAGCATGAATAAACTTAGCAATATCATGAATCAAGTAAGTTTGATGTGTTGTGAACGCCACTTTCTCGATCGACCGATATCCCATCATCTCGAACTTATCCCTCCTTCGACCATTGCATAACTTAGATTCATATCCCTTTGATCTAAGGATGGGTTAGAGGAAATGTTTTGGGATTTGGGTATGGCCATTGCCTAGTATATTACTTGACGATTTGGGTTAGAGACGACGTCCTAGGATTGTATTCTTATCGACGAAAAGAGATCGAAGCATTTAAGTTTCTTAAATAAGAGATTTTGATTCGCCCATAATATAAACTTGATTTTTAGACATTCTCGAAGTTTCATGTCATCACCTGTGTGCTCGATGCATGCTTCCAATCCACACACACACACACACACACACTCTCTCTCTCTCTCTCTCTCTCTCTCGCGTCTTCCTTGAGGACACGGAAGAGTTTAGCTTGGGGATTTTGATGAGTGGTTGTTGTATTTACTTTTTACCCCCTTTTCATGCACATTTCACATTGTTTCATTTGCCATTTTTCTCTGTTTTCCCCGTTTTCGTTTCCATTTTGCTTTTATGGCTCATTTTGTGCTTTTCAGGAAATAAATATCAAATCGAGGCCATAAAACGTGAAAAAGGCGCAAAAAGGCGAAAGGAGTGGAAGCGGGAGCTTAAAGTATGCAATAGGGGGAGAAAAAGAAGAAAATGTGACACACACGGCCGCGTCATTTCGATGCGGCCACCTTGTCACAACACCCAGCAATAGCCCAAGCTCAAATCCACGTGACCACATCAAGGTACTCCAAACGACCGTGTCATTCAGTAACCAAGCAGCCCAGCAATCAATTCCATGTGGCCGCGTGGACTTCATCCAAACGGACTCATCACTGAAGAAAAGGAATAAAGAATATGCAATCGACGCGGTCATGTGACGAAGACGACGCGACTGCATATTTCTAAGAACTTGAAGACCAAACTGTCGCATTACGTGACCGTTTCGAAGACAAAATGGTCATCGAATACGGATTCGATTTGACCGCATACTTATCGATACGATCGCTTCGTTGTAGCCATCAGAGCCCCATCTTATGCATCTAGACGATGCATTTGCAGTATTTTCAAAGCAGCCACGTCAAATTGATTTTCTAAGGCAAAACATGGGTGCTCCCAGAGTTATTTAGGGGTTATTTTGGACTTTTGGGACTGTATTTAAACCTTTATTCTCCACTTTGTCCAGGAGCTTTTTCTGAACACATTTTCAGAACTGTTTAGGTTTTGTAAGGATTATTTTCCCATTTAATTTAGTACTCTGTTGAGTATTGGTGTTTCATACCAATCTTATTTTGATGATGATCACAACATTATGTTGTTGATAATGACTCTCATGTTTTAGTCTCTCAGTTTCATTCCTAGAATATCTTTCTTGTAGACTAATCACTTGGTGTAAGGATGGACATCAAGTGGAGAAGGGCCAAAGCTTGGAATCGAGAAGTGCCAAAGCTTGGAGATGATGGAGAGCAATCAAGGCATCAAGATTGAAGACTTAGACTCTTTGGAAAGCAATGTAATCCATGTAATATTTACTTTATTGCTTTCTCTCTCTTTTAAGTCTAGGTTAATGTAATGCCTTGTTAGATGGTTTACTCATTCATGCATATGCATCTAATCATCTTAGTGAGCCTTAGGATTATCATAGAATCCAACCTAATAGGTTCACTTTGTCCAAAGACTCATTTGGAGTATCTGGCTTTCCATCAGTCGCCTGCTGAGGGAAACACAGTCGACTGGGTGATTTCCAGTCGCCTGTAGATCCTTCTACAGTTGCCTGATATGCACAGCTCAAGTCAACATTTCAATTGACTCAAACTTGAGATTTACGCAGAGTCGACTACTGGTCAGTTTACAGTTGCCTGTATATTCCTCATCAGTCGCCTGAGTAGCGTAAGTGCAATCTCTGCATCTCTCTGTCTTCTCTCCATCCTATGTTGCAGACGACTGATTAAGGTTTTACAGTCGCCTGACTAATAGCCAGTCGACTGTATTATTGACATCAGTCACCTGTGTGCTTATCTGGAGAAAGAGTACAGCTCTTTGTTTCATTCCATCCCATGCAGCAGTCGTCTGCTGAAGGATTAACATGTGCCTCTCCTGTTTACAGTCGATTGTATCGACTTCATCAGTCGACTGTCCTGGCTCAGAATATAGCCTTTGGATATTTTCTAGCCATGGATCAGTCGACTGTCTTTTGATCAACAGTCGACTGTTCCTGACGTTTTCGCCCAATTTCTAGTCGTTGCAGAATTGATTCTCTGGTTGTTTTCTTAGGTTTTGGGGCTTGATATAGGGTTCATATATATATGAGTGTGCTGTCATCTCTTATTCTTTTTGATGCTATTGAAAATCTCAAGAGATCTATAAGCAACTCTCAAGCTCCCTCATTTCCCTCTTTTGAGCATTCATTTCTTCTTCATGCATTGAAGTCCAGCTCAAGGGAAATCATCCAAGTGCTCTCAAGCATATCTCAACACTTGGAGATCCTCTTCCATGCCTTGCATCCATTCATGAGTAAGCATCTCAAGGCATAGGTAAGAGTATTTACTTTACTTGGTGTAATTGTTTCACTAATTCTCTTTGTGGGAATTAGTTTTTCTCTCTTTGTGGGAGTGTGTCTCTTGTGGGACTAGGATATTCTCTTAGTGGGAATAACTTTATTTGTGGGGGTAACTCTCTTTGTGGGAGTTTAGTGTCCTAGTGTAGGGCAAACCCTAATTCTCTGAGCGGGAGTTAGTGATTCTCTGTGAGGGAGTCTTGATCCTCGTGTAGGGTTGGTTAGGTCCTTGTGTAGGGCATAAATCCTCTTTGTGGGGGTATCTCCTTGTGAGATTTGTATTAACTTCTCTGTGTGGGAATATAGTGAATATTGGTATGGTTGGACGTACCCAAGTTTGGGGAACCAGGGTAAAATCTTGTGTGTGCGTTTGGATTAATTGTTTCATTTAATTCCTCTTGCATTTATAATTCCGCATTTGCAAGTTTAATTTTAATTGAACAATTTTATTGCCATTACACTATTCACCCCTCATCTAGTGTGTGTTGTTAATATTGCATGGGTAAGGCGATCCTTACAATTGGTATCGGAGCGAGGTTATAGCATACTGCAACTATGGCATTCAACGCCTCATCCGCATCTCATGAAGAAGGTCACCCAACCGTCCGACCCCCGCTCTTCAACGGAACCAACTACCCAAGTTGGAAGATCAGAATGATGATCTACATGGAGGGTCAAGACCTATGGGACATCACAGAGGTGCCATTTGAGAAGCCCACTACTCTCGTGGCTTCAAGGACACAGGCGGAGAAGGACTCGATCAAGTTCAATGCGAGGGCTATGAATGCATTACATTGCGCCCTCTCAGCAAATGAGTTCAACCGCATCTCCATGTGCAAAATGGCCAATGATATTTGGCATACCTTGGAGATTTGTAATGAAGGGACTACGAAGGTAAAGAAATCTAAACAAACTGTGTTTAGATCTAAATATGAAATGTTTAAGATGTAGGAAGGCGAAAGCATTTCAGAGATGTTCACAAGGTTCATTGATATCGTGAACGCTTTGGAGGGACTCGGGAAGACGATTTCCCAAGAGGATCGTGTAGAGAAGATCCTTAACTCTCTCACACCTCCTTGGGAGTCAAAGGCCAACGAAATTTTGGAGTCTTATGACACGTCCAAATACACCGTTGAGGAGTGCATTGGTAATCTCATGGCGTATGAAGTGAAGCTTCAACACACGAAGGAGATACAACCATCAAAGCCCGAGAAGCTGGAGAAGCAAAAGGGGGTCACATTCCATGCCAAGGAGGAGCCAATCAAATGGAGGAAGAAATTCCACCGAGAAGCTCCTAGTGAAGAAGATGAGCTAGATGATGCAAGTGGAGAAGAAATTAAGGATCTTGCCGAACAATTCAAGGCATTCCTCAAGTGCAAGCAAGGTAAGTCTTTGTCAAAGTTTGCCTCCAATTCTAACAAGGTTCCTACTTGTTATACTTGCAGTGGAAAAGGTCACTTATCCACCGAATGCCCTTCCAAACTCAACAAAGAAACTTACAAGGGTAAAGGGAAGAAGCATTGGAAAGGAATGTCCAAGTCCAAAAATCATAAGAAGGGACTTGTCGGGACCTTTGATGATTCGAGTGAGGACACATCAAGCAACGAAGAAGAAGATTCAAAGGAGGATGCTCATGTGTGCTTTGTAGCCCTTGATGTTCCTACTCCAATCCCCTCCGGATTAAATGAAGAAGAGTTGGATGTGTGGCTCGACGCTTACAATTCCTATGAGGAATCGTGCCTCATGGATATGGAGGAGAAGTCTTCATCAAGCTCTAGAAAGGAAGACGTCGATGATGAGATTGAGAAGAAGATCTCATATGAGGAGCTTGAACATCGTTTCGGTATGGTTTCCGAAAACGCTAGTAAGTGCATTAACTCTTACAATAAATTGAAAGCAAAATATAAGATTACTAAGAGTAAGTTGCATGTACTAGAAATTGCTAGTGTAATCCATGATGAAAGGCATGCTTATGACATTAGTGAGAGAGAGAGAGAGACACTTCTCTCTCAAGTTAAGGAATTGAGCCTTACAAATGAAAAGCTTGTTGCTCAAAACCTTAGCTTAGATGATCACATTCAACAACTTACGTTGAAATGTGAAGAGGAATCCCATAAGATCATAAGCTTTATGTATTCTAGGGATTCACTCCACGATTTGTTAGAAAAACAACATCCGGCAAATCATAGAGGAGGTTTGGGTTATATTCAAAATGTGGTGCCCAAACCCACCTCTAATCCTCTTATGGTGCACATACAAGAAATATTGCTAAAGCACCTAAGAAGAATCACCATGCTTTCTTGTACAATAATAACACCAACAAGAAGCATGTAGATCTCGAGGTAATGAGGAAGAATGAAGAGTCTTCATTTTTTGCTAAGAAGCAAAATCCTCATTCTTTGCATGCCAAGAAATTCATTTCTACACCGAAGCATGCCACATCCACCCCTCTTGCAAAGGCAAAACCATTGCCTAGGAAATCCTTGAGATTATGGATTCCCACTAAGGTTAGTATGCAAGAGAGGGATAACTACATCAACTCTTTATTTAGGGATGTGATCACCTCGTGTGATTACGTTAGGAAATCAAACTCCTCTTGGGTTTGGTTACCTAATGTTTAGGTTCCTCACACATATGCATATTGCATGGGTATTGTGCTTCAATATTTATTTTAGCATACCCATTGATTGTGTGTGTTTCATGATTTTGAAAATATTTTCAAACTTATTTTTTCATTAAAATGTGGACCTTGGGGTTATATTGACATGCATGCATTTTTGATCCATGTGTATGTCAATGGGGGAGTTAATATGTTATATGTTTAAATTATTTTAAAACATAGTTTAACTCCCATTTTCAGGGTTGTTTAAGATCACTATTTACAATTGGTTATTTTTGGTCTCAAACCAAACCTCTTGTAAATTGCCAACATGTTTCATGTTTTATTTGTTTTGGCAATATCTTTGTGTATCTTTGAAGCTTGATTTTTCCATATCTAATGCTTTGATACACTTTAGGCCCATGGCTCCATTATTTGTAAATCAATTTGTAAAGAGGATTAATTTCAAAAAGTATTAATTTCCTTCTTTATAAATGGTATTAGATCCTAGAAGTCAAAAGTTGACCATTTCTATGATCTAGGGGGAGCATGGGATAGTGAATTGATACCCACTAATGTTTTCAATTTGGTATCATACATCTCCTTATTTCTTGCATATTGTCACATCTTAGTTAGATGACAAAGGGAGATATATTTTGATGTCCACCTTTTTGACGATGTTAAGGGGGAGAGTGACGTGCCCCCGGTTTGCGAGCCTCAAATGGCCGGGGGACCCACGTGAGGGTTTAGATATTTGTAACCGCAAGCGCACGGTGTTGTAGTGTGGCTTGGGGGTCGAACACAGGGAGGCTAGGATGTGCTTGTGTCAAAGAGGACCGAAATCACCCCGTGGGCGAGCTAGCCCAGATCGGATGATGGGTTGTCACGGTAAAGAAATGCAAGGTATAAACAATATGAAAATAAAACCCGGGACTTTGGTTTCCACCCCAACGAGCGACTCTCGTCGATACGGCCTACGGGTAGGATGGCGATCGGAATTATGGTCTAATGGTGAGACGTTGCCTCAAAAAGTGGTACCGGCATCCCATGGGCCCGATATTCCGGTCGGTGCCCAGGATGATACACCGGACTTCCCGGGTTCGATCAGTGGGCACTCCCGTGTCCATTAACACTGATCGACTCCGGGAGCACTAAGCTCGCAACGATAACTCCCAACGTCTCATCCTGCCGCTTCCGCGTGCTAGGATTCGGCGTCTACGCTAAGGGCGTGAGCTATGGCTAGAGAGTCAACCGCCAAGTTTATTCCCCCTTGGCCCAACGGTCAAAGGTGGTCTTTTTCCCGCCGATGACAATAAAACACCCCGCGTAACCGTTAGATTCCTAATCACTATCGATTTCATAACCCTATGGACGCATCGGGAAGAGCCCCCGAAGGGGTTTCCGCCAAAATCCCAGATTTGGGAACTACTCACAAATATTCATTAAAAAGCGATCTAAACGGAAATGAACCGTTAAAATCATAATCAGACAATAAGAATGCAAAGGTAGTAAAGCAATTAAGATAATACTAAAGTTTTACAAAGATCCGAAAACTTAAAAAAATGGGAAATTACAGCCGTCACAAAATGAAGAAAACAGTAAAAAATAACCAACTCCCGAATCTGGGAAACCTAGGGTTATATTTATAGAAAACGACATCACCCGATCGGTTGACAATTCAACCGGTCGGGTGAGTCGCTTCAGAAAATCACAGCGCAATGCGGGGGTTTCACCCGGTCAGTATGAACCGGTCAGTTGGAACTTGGTGCAATCGGTTGGATCTTGGTGCCGACCGGTTGGATCTTGGTGCGGACCGGGTGAGGAGACCGGTTAGAGCTTTGAGTCTTGGCTGTTGAAATTCAGCTACAGGTGAACCGATCGGGTGAAGGTCACCCGATCGATTGGAAATCAGCTTCGAATTTCCAGAGACTTTGAGTTTTTGACCCGGTCACTGAACCGACCGGGTGACTTCTCGTGAGCTCCAAGCTACGTCCGGGTGATGCACGCGTGCATCACCCGATCAGTTGGAGATGACCAACTGACCGGGTGAGGGGCTGAAAGATGCAATCTTCGTCGTTTGACCCCCTGGATCACGCGTGACTCCTCCCGTTGCTCTGGGGACACATGATATCATCGTTTTACGTCCCAAATGCCAGCAAACTCCTGTAAAACACGAAAAATACGGAAAATTGAAAGAAAACAAGAAAATATAAGAAAACTCGAAAAAACAAATAAAAGACGGCGGTAAATACGGAAAAACACGGAAGAAAACGCGCGTAAATATATGAAATATAAACACACGTCAAAATCCCCCAAGCTGAACTCTTCCTCGTCCTTGAGGAAGACGAGTGAGAGTAGGAGCTCGGAGGGGAAAAATAGAGAGAAAGAGAGAAAAAGAAAACTCTATATCCTAGATCGCCCGTCAGGGCCAACAAAATCAAAAACGACACACCAAGCAAGGAAACGCCAAATCACATCACTAAACCTAGGAATACGAGTCCAAATAAGTGCCGTGGGCCCACGCGGTGAAGCGCGAGTGAGTGTGGTCGTGCGCTAGCAGTCGGTGTCGCTATCTACGATGTGCAATAAAGCTCGATATACACAGACCCAGGAAACGACCCAAATACCGATTCGAATTTGAAATTGCGGTGAATATTAGTTCAAGCATGCATGAGAAGAGTATAAGAATAGAAGCGTATCATGCATAGGGGACTCCACAACTAGGGTTAAGGAAATCACACCACTGTAGCCTAGATACTAGCTAAAAAGTTCCTAAGCCAAGTGTTTTCGAAACCGATTGGGGTTGAGATGATGTGGAGAAGAACACTCGGTGCAAATTCTCGCCTTCCCTTTATTCTCGGCAAGTAGGAAAATATTCACAAGGGAATTTTTTGGGTTTTGGGCATTTGTATATTTTTTTGCTTTTTTGGCTATACAAAATTTTTCTTTTCTTTTTGGGGTTTTCTTTTCTTTTCTCCCCTTTTTTTGGATTTTTGGGTTTCTGGCTATACACATGTGTACTCTCCCAAGTGGGAGAACGGTACACGACGAGGGGATTTGCACCAAGTAAAACAAAAAAGAAATCGGACTCTAAACACTTGGGCAAAGGAAACTATTCTCGCAAAATATAGCATGGGCTAAATGGGTTATCCTAGTCCTTAATTGTGGAATCCCGAGTCATGCGAAATGAAGCGTACGATATATATAGCATGCAGAAGAAGCAGACAGTAGAAATAAGTACCGCATATTCATATCGAAACATGATAATCTAAGGGTCATTCCTGGACAGGTATATAAAGTAAATCACAAAGTAGAAGCACACCACACGGTTAGGCACGACACACGACTCACAAAAAGCTAAGTGGACCCACGATGCGTGAAATGCAAGAGGACTCGAAATCCTAGGGTTAGTGAATGTGATTATCGATGCCATGCTAGGTGTGTGTGATTTTGTGGCGATTCATCATAGGGTTCATCTCTAGGAGAAAGAGATAAAAAGAAGAGAAGAAAAAATAAAAACATGATGAAAACGACACAAAAACGAAAAAGAAGGACTCAAATGACGCACAAAGTGCGACTCCCCCAAGCTGAATTTTGCATTGCCCTCAATGCAATAAGAGTGAGTACGGGAGGGCAATGAAAATGGGGGGAAATACGCACCGACACAAAAAGAAATGAAAAACGAGGAAAACATAAATACGAAACAGAAAATAAAGAAAAATCAAAATCAAACCACACGACACGAAAAACGAAATAAAACCACACGACACGACAAAATAAAAAGTAAAAACAAGCGCACACACACAAAGAAAATAAAACAAAACACGACAACACACCAAAATAAACGTCCCCCAAGCTAGTCATGACAGTGCTAGCAAATAAAATATGATCGTGAAATGCAGAAATATGTGAGGGGGGGTCAAAAACAAACAAAGTGAAATCAAATAAAAATAAAAAGGAAGTGCTGTGACACGTGAATGGGTCCTCCCCCTGACAGAGACAAAGCAGGGCCCCGTAAAGACAGATGGGCACAAATATGGGGGGGCAAAAGCGGGAAAGGAAAAATCAAGCAGGGGCACCACCCTCTGAGGGTGGTGATGGGGGCCTGCGCTGGGGACCAGGAGTCGTGAGGGGTGGAATGTGGAGCTCGGAGACATCGGGTGGGTCTTCACGGATGTGGCGAATGAAGCTTTGAAGAAATGGGAGGTCTCGGTCGACGGACTCCTCAGTTATCCGACCACCCTGTCCAGCTAGGAGGATCATGGCCGTGAATCGGTCGGCTTGGTCGTCGTCTTGGAATTGCATCCCATATTCGGGATCGTCAACGTGAGGGGGGGAGTGGTGCGTGGTGTGGTAGAAGGGTTGGAGGTGGTGGGTTGAGCGGGGGGTTGTGTGCGACGAGTACGACGGGTGGGCCTAGGGTTGGAAGAGCTGGCGTCGGTGGGCTTAACACGGTGGGGAGGCATTGTGCGGGTGTCGTGTGTGTGCGTGAGTATGCAAAATACAATGAATCAACACAAACACGAAACACGACCAACAAGCAAATGGAATATTTGGGGCAAAATTAAAATTGAGCTAAGGAGCGAGTTTACCCAAATGAGATGAAGATCGTTGCTCGTAGACGCCCCGATGCTACTCGATAGGAGCACGTTGTGAAGCCGCGGCGATTTCTTCAGCAAGTTTCGAAATTGAGGAGAATGGGTGAAAGTTAGGGTTTTGCGTGCGGGTGGAATCGAGGAGAATGGAGAGAAATCGATGGTGGGATGGATAGGGAGATGGGGGGAGGTCGATTGGGGTTGATTTCGGGGAAGATCTCAGTCTGGCGCAAGAGGAGGAGGCGAAATGTCGGTTTGGGATTCGAAAATGGCGAGGGCGGAACGAACGGGCGGCGACGTAAATTTATAGGAATTTAAGTCGAACCGGTCGGGTGAGATATCACCTGATCGGTTGACCTTAGGTCGAAAATTCGATGCTGAAGAAACGCTACAGGCGACACGATCAGTTGAGAACTCAACCGATCGGTTCGCCGCTCCACAGATTTTCCCGAGAACTCGGAGTTTTTCACTTGGTCCCTCAACCGGTCTCGCATCTTGCCACCCGGTCGGTTGACGAATTCTGAGATTTTTTCGAGAGTTCCCCCAGGTCACCCGGTCTGCTCACCCGGTTTGCTTCTTTCTTCACCCGGTCAGTTCATTTGGTGACAGACACGGCCGTAAGCTGATACATCCCAACCGATCGGGTGAGAACTCACCCGATCGGTTGAGGCCTTGTTTTCTGTAAAAACCCAAAAATCGCCTAAGTTCCTTCACGGTAGTTGTTTGCGGCTGGATTTATTTATAAAAATAGATAAAAATAAAGTAGAAAAAGTCCTAAAAACGAAGCAAAAGTTTAGAACACGGGTTGCCTCCCATGAAGCGCTTTTGTTTAACGTCGTTTAGCTCGACGCCCGTTGATGATTTTCATAGTGGGTGATACGGGTGATGCCCAAAATCCGGCATCTTTTCAGCTCCAGAGGTTGTGGCTATTGGTGTAGTCGGCGGCTGTAAAAAGATTTGCTCGACTACCCTCCCTTTGTTCACAGGATCTGGGGGCTTCTCCCTCAAATTGGCGTCCACCGCCATCTTTTTAAGGATCCGGACCTCATCGCCGGTGAGGTCCATGGGTTCTTTTCCTTTTCTCCTCGTGGGAGGAGACTTAGGGAATCCGGGAGGGATCACATGTCGCGTGACTGCCTCATTAGCCACTTCATTCTTAGGGGAGCCAACTTGCTCTCCAAGGTCCCCCAAGCTATCGGGGGGATTCCTCGAGAGCACTTCCCAGGCACTCGTTTCAACAGCTCTATCTTCTTCATTCTCCAGCATATTGATACTAGGATCGTCCGGGGGGTTTGGATGCTTCATCGACAAGCCTAAGTCAAATTCAACTCTTTCTTGGCCCACATTCAGGGAAAGCTTCCCATTCTTTACGTCTATCAATACTCCGACGGTTGCCATAAAGGGTCGTCCAAGAATAATTGGTGTATGCTTGTCTTCTGGCATGTCCATCACCACAAAATCAACTGGTACTGCACCCCTTTCACATCGACGGGGAGGTCGTCCACCACTCCCACCGGATACTTGATCGAACGGTTAGCAAGTTGCAATGTCATGCCGGTGGGCTCGAAGTCTCCCATCCCTATTCTCTTGTACAAAGATAGGGGCATTAAGCTGACACTCGCACCAAGATCGACGAGCGCCCTCTGGATTTGCACTTCCCCAATAGAGCAAGGGATGGAAAAACTTCCGGGGTCCTTGAGCTTGGGCGGATTTGCACGCTGAATGAGTGCGCTGCACTCCGCCGTTAACACGACCTTTTCTTTTCTAGATCCCCGTGTCACCAAGTCTTTCAAGAATTTATCATAGGAGGGGATCGTCTCTATGGCCTCGAGGAAGGGGATTTGTAAACTCATATCTTTCACCATGGCAAAGAATTTGCCATACTTCTCATCGATTTTGGCGTTGGCGAGCCGTTGTGGGAAAGGCACAACAGTCTTGAACACTCTTAGGTTCCCTTCCTCATCTTTCTTCTTCTCCTCTCCATGAACTCCCTCCGGAGTGGTCGGCTTGGGCAACGAAGCACCGTCGTCATTTAATTTCTCAATTGGTCGTTCCACGACCAACGGTGCTTCCGGTCCTTTGGGGGGCTCTCTCGTAGGTATTTGAGTTCCACTCCTCAAGACGATGGTGGACATGTTCTCATGCTCATGTGTGAGCGCCAAGGTCCGATTTATCCCCTAGGATTCACCTCAGGCTGTGGCGGTAATAGATTCTGAGGTCTCTGAAGGTTAGCCACTTGCAACCCCAGCTGGGTTACCTGATCAGTGAGGACTCTTTGTCCCATCTCCAGCTTCAGATTGATCTTCTCCTGGTTGGCTATGTATTGAGTTAAGAGGGACTCAACCGGTGAAATGGCCCTCTGTTGGCCGTATTGCTGCTGGGCGGGCTGCTGATTCCTAGGGGCATATTGTTGATACTGTGGTGGTGGTTGTTGCTGCTGAAATTACTGCTGCTGGAACTGCTGCTGGGGCCTAGCCGGCTGATAAGTCTGCTGTTGTTGCTGAGCAGGCTGTTCGTAAGGCGCCCGATAACTAAGGTTCGGATGATTCCGGTTGTTGGGAGAGTAGGCCGGGTTTGAGTTGGTTCGTGGTGGAAATGGCACATTCCCCATAGGATTGTAAAACAATGCGCTCGCCTGATCCAACGGTGGTGAGATGTCACCACCGTCGAACTCTCCAAAAACATCGGATTCTACCGCAGTAATCTGTTGTGAACCAGTGCCACCGGCGCCTACCATCAATGCGGAGATCTGGGTTGACAGCAAGTCAAACTTGCTTGACAATTTGTCGACGTCTTCGACTCTATGGATGCCCCAGATCTTGGTGTGGCTCTATCGTCACACCATCGTTCATTGTTGGATGCCATATTTTCCAAAATTTGTCCGGCATCTTCTTCGCTTCTTGACATGAAGGACCCTCCAGCCGCGGCGTCCATGGAAGATTTTAAATCGTCCCTCAAACCATTATAAAACAGATTTATAATCTGCCACTTGGGGAGCTCATGGTGGGGACATCTTCTCTGCATCTCCTTGTATCTTGTCCAAGCCTCATGCAAGGACTCGTGGCTAGCCTGGGAGAAGGAGGAGATCTCACTCCTCAGCTTCATAGTCTTCCCCGGAGGAAAGAACTTCGTCAGAAAAGCATTGGAGAGCTTCTCCCAGGTGTTGAATGTGTTTGGGTCCTTCCCCCTAAGCCACAGCTTGGCCTTATCTCGCAAGGAGAAGGGGAACAGCTTCAGTCGGATGGCCTCAGTTGTGACACCGTTAATTCGGAAGGTGTCACATTTCTCCAAGAAGGAGTCTAGATGCTCGATCGGGCTCTCCATGGATGCACCCAAAAACTGATCCTGCTGGATCCACGTCACCAAAGATGGCTTAAGCTCGAAGCTTTGGGCCGTAATAGCTGGAGGACGGATGGCGGAGGTGGACTCGATGGAGGCATCGAGTACTCCAGCAGGGACTTGTGAGGCGGGCTGTTCTCCCCCATGGCTTTAGGATCCTCTCGTCTTCGCTTCTCGGCGGCCAAACGCCTAAGGGTGGCGTTTATCTCTGGATCAACGGGGATCAAGTCGTCGAGACTTCTTGAACTCCTGCGCATGAAAAACAACAAACACACGTTAAGCAACAAGTGGGAAAGAAACAGATAAGATAAGAAATAAAAATAAAAAAATAAAAATAAGAAAATAAAAAGAAAAAGGAAGAATGCGAAAATTATCGCGAGGTAGGGATAAGAGCTAGACACTAGGGTTCAAGAGATCCTAAAATAACAAGCACGTTGCGTCCCAGGCAACGGCGCCATAAACTTGACGTGCCCCCGGTTTGCGAGCCTCAAATGGCCGGGGGACCCGCGTGAGGGTTTAGATATTTGTAACCGCAAGCGCACGGTGTTGTAGTGTGGCTTGGGGGTCGAACACAGGGAGGCTAGGATTTGCTTGTGTCAAAGAGGACCAAAATCACCCCGTGGGCGAGCTAGCCCAGATCGGATGATGGGTTGTCACGGTAAAGGAATGCAAGGTATAAACAATATGAAAATAAAACCTGGGACTTTGGTTTCCACCCCAACGAGCGACTCTCGCCGATACGGCCTACGGGTAGGATGGCGATCCGAATTATGGTCTAATGGTGAGACGTTGCCTCAAAAAGTGGTACCGGCATCCCATGGGCCCGATATTCCGGTCGGTGCCCAGGATGATACACCGGACTTCCCGGGTTCGATTAGTGGACACTCCCGTGTCCATTAACACTGATCGACTCCGGGAGCACTAGGCTCGCAATAATAACTCTGAACATCTCATCATGCCGCTCCAGCGTGCTAGGATTCGGCGTTTACGCTAAGGGCGTGAGCTATGGCTAGGGAGTCAACCGCCAAGTTTATTCCCCCTTGGCCCAACGGTCAAAGGCAGTCTTTTTCCCGCCGATGACAATAAAACACCCCGCGTAACCGTTAGATTCCTAATCCCTATCGATTTCCTAACCATATGGACGCATCGGGAAGAGCCCCCGAAGGGGTTTCCGCCAAAATCCCAGATTTGGGAACTACTCACAAATATTCATTAAAAAGCGATCTAAACGAAAATGAATCGTTAAAATCATAATCAGACAATAGGAATGCAAAGGTAGTAAAGCAATTAAGATAATACTAAAGTTTTACAAAGATCCGAAAACTTACAAAAACTGGGGAATTACAGCCGTCACAAAATGAAGAAAACAGTAAAAAATTAACCAACTCCCGAATCTGGGAAACCTAGGGTTCTATTTATAGAAAACGACATCACCCGATGGTTGACAATTCAACCGATTGGGTGAGCCGCTTCACAAAATCATAGCGCAATGCGGGGGTTTCACCCGGTCAGTATGAACCGGTCTGTTGGAACTTGGTGCGATCGGTTGGATCTTGGTGCCGACCGGTTGGATCTTGGTGCGGACCGGGTGAGGAGACCGGTTGGAGCTTCGAGTCTTGGCTGTTGAAATTCAGCTACAGGTGAACCGATCGGGTGAAGGTCACCCGATCGGTTGGAAATCAGCTTCGAATTTCCAGAGACTTTGAGCTTTTGACCTGGTCACTGAACCGACCGGGTGACTTCTCGTGAGCTCCAAGCTGCGTCCGGGTGATGCACGCGTGCATCACCCGATCGGTTGTAGATGACCAACCGACTGGGTGAGGGTTTGAAAGATGCAATCTTCGTCGTTTGACCCCCTGGATCACGCGTGACTCCTCCCGTTGCTCCGGGGACACATGATATCATCGTTTTATGTCCCAAATGCCAGCACACTCCTGCAAAACACGGAAAATACGGAAAAGTGAAAGAAAACAAGAAAATACAAGAAAACACGAGAAAACAAATAAAAGACGGCGGTAAATACGGAAAAACACGGAAGAAAACACGCGTAAATATATGAAATATAAACGCACGTCAGAGAGTTATATGCATTATGTAACCATATATGGGAGACTTATATACATATGCATATGGGGAGAGATTTATGTGATTCATGTTTGCATGATATTGTCTATTACAATTGGTTTATGTAATCCATGCCTATTATATGTCACCATGATCTTATTTGGTATTATGAGTATTTACCATTGTGTAGCTTATTATTTAATTGGTGCATATAAATAGGGGGAGCTCATTAGTATTGTGCTTTAATACTTTGTATTTTTACATAATGTGTGTCATCATCAAAAAGGGGGAGATTGCTGAGTATTGGTGTTTCATACCAATCTTATTTTGATGATGATCACAACATTATGTTGTTGCTAATGACTCTCATGTTTTAGTCTCTCTGTTTCATTCCTAGAATATCTTTCTTGGAGACTAATCACTTGGTGTAAGGATGGACATCAAGTGGAGAAGGGCCAAAGCTTGGAATCGAGAAGTGCCAAAGCTTGGAGATGATGGAGAGCAATCAAGGCATCAAGATTGAAGACTTAGACTCTATGGAAAGCAATGTAATCCATGTAATATTTACTTTATTGCTTTCTCTCTCTTTTGAGTCTAGGTTAATATAATGCCTTATTAGATGGTTTACTCATTCATGCATATGCATCAAATCATCTTAGTGAGCCTTAGGATTATCATAGAATCCAACCTAATAGGTTCACTTTGTCCAAAGACTCATTTGGAGTCTCTGTCTTTCCATCAGTCGCCTGCTGAGGGAAACACAGCCGACTGGGTGATTTCCAGTCGCCTGTAGATCCTTCTACAGTCGCCTAATATGCACAGCTCAAGTCAACATTTCAATTGACTCAAACTTGAGCTTTACGAAGAGTCGACTACTGGTCAGTTTACAGTCGCCTGTATATTGCTCATCAGTCGCCTGAGTAGCGTAAGGGCAATCTCTGCATCTCTCAGTTTTCTCTCCATCTTATGTTGCAGACGACTAATTAAGGTTTTACAGCCGCCTGATTAATAGCCAGTCGACTGTATAATTGACATCAGCTGCCTGTGTGCTTATCCGGAGAAAGAGTACAGCTCTCTGTTTCATTCCATCCCCTGCAGCAGTCGTATGCTGAAGGATTAACAGGCGCCTGTCCTGTTTACAGTCGACTGTATCGACTTCATCAGTAGACTGTCCTGGCTCAGAATATAGCCGTTGGATATTTTCTAGCCGTTGATCAGTTGACTGTCTTTTGATCAACAGTCGACTGTTCCTGTCGTTTTCGCCCAATTTCTAGCCGTTGCAGAATTGATTCATTGGCTGTTTTCTTGGGTTTTGGGGCTTGATATAGGGTTCCTATATATATGAGTGTGCCACCATCTCTTATTCTTCTTGATGCTATTGAAAATCTCATGAGATCTATACTCAACTCTCAAGCTCCATCATTTCCCTCTTTTGAGCATTCATTTCTTCTTCATGCATTGAAGTCCAGCTCAAGGGACATCATCCAAGTGCTCTCAA
>CM061132.1:136573777-136623485 GCA_030789695.1 Scilla litardierei | reverse complement strand
AGACTACAAATGCATAGCAAATTTTGTATGACAAGGCTCGAAACTACCTTTCATTATGGTGCAAACTACATAATACTATGTTGTCGGTAGCAAATCTAATAGGATAATTAAAAATGATGAATAAATTAACCAGCTGTACATTATTCATCTTGCAAAATTTAGATGGTTGGCATCGATTGATAGCATGTCATGTAATTTTTAGGGTTTTTCAAGTATTTTTCACAACATTATTCTTTTGAAGGGAAATAGCTTGACTAATGAAAACCAAATGTCTAATAAGAGGGTTTATACCCGTTCTTTCCATATTAATTTTGTTTTCTCTACACATTAATAAACGCCTTTTGAGAATGGTTTTGGTATTTCGGGTTTGGATCTGGTTTTATAAGTGCTAGACTTCATTTCAATGGTGTAGGTAACAACCTCACTGGGAATCTTCCTTACTCAATATCTTTCATATGTTGTGATAGTTGTTGGTGTGACAGTATTTGCTGGTGGCAATATTTGGTCGGACCTAGCATGACAGTATTTGTCTATAAAAGCTATGACAGTATTTGGTTGGTCCTAGCATATATCTGTAAGGTTCTTAGTGTGATAGTAATTGGTGATTTTTGGCTTTTGTGATTAATTTATCGAATGTAGAAATGGCAGCCACAACTTTTTGTCTCAAACCGAAGGCGCGCCCGCGTCGAAGGCGCACCCGTGCCGAAGGCACATTCGCTAAAATTTTTACGCTAATTTATTGTTCCGCGTCGAATTTGTTGTTTCATGTCGAAGGCGCATGCACCAAATTTGTTGTTCTGCACCGAATTTGTTGTCCTATGCAAATTTGTTGTTTTGCGCCAAGGGTGCCCATGCCGAATTTGTTGTTCCGCACTGAAGGCGTCCGCACCGAATTTGTTGTTCCGTGTCGAAGGCGTCCGTCGAATTTATTGTTCCGTGCAGAAGCCGCCCACGCCGAATGCACCCGTACCGCTAAATATTTTTACGCTAATTGGTTGTTACGTGCAATTTTGGCTGTGGAAATAATTTTTTGGGGAACAAAAATTTCTCGGGAGAAAATCTTAAATGAACTGTGGAAATAATTTAGTTGTTTCGCGCCGAAGGCACCTTGTGCCGAATTTTTTGTTATACGCCGAATGTATTGTTTCGCGCCGAAGGTGCCCGCGCCGAATTTGTTGTTCCGAGCCGAAGGCGTCCGCGTCGAATTTGTTATTTTACGCCGAATTTGTTGTTCTGATCCGAAGGCACACGCGCCAAATTTGTTGTTTTACGCCGAATTTGTTGTTCCGAGCCAAAGGCGCCCGCGTCGAATGTGTTGTTCTGCGTCGAAGTCGCCCGTGCCGCTAAATATTTTTACGCTAATGTGTTGTTCTGCGCAATTTTGGCTGTGGAAATAATTTTTTGGGGAACACAGATTTCGTAGGGGGAAACCGTTTCTTGGGAAATGAAAGTTTTTGAGGAAATGAAAATTTTTGTGAAATGAAAGTTTCTAGGCAATAGCAGAGTGCACACAATTAATGCATTTGAGAAAAAACATTAACTTGCCTTAATGCTGCAGATCGATTGCTGTTGTAGATCGAATGATCTCTCTTTCAACGCGGGGGCACACTGTCTCTTCGACGCATGAGGCAACAAGATGAGAATAATTTCCCGCTATGGAGGCACCCGCTAAATTTTTAACGCTAATTTATTGTTCTGCGTCAAAGGCGCACGCACCAAATTTGTTGTCCTACGTCGAATTTGTTGTTCCGAGCCGAAGGCGCCCGCGTCAAATTTGTTGTTCCATGTCGAAGGCGCCTACGCCGAATTTGTTGTTCCGCGCTGAAGGCACACGTGCTGCTAAATATTTTCAAGCTAATTTGTTGTTCCGCCCAATTTTGGGTGTAGAAATAATTTTTTTGGGGAACAAAGATTTCGCGGGGGAAAATCTTAAATGAACCGTGCCCGCGGGCACGGGTTATGACTAGCTAAGAAACCCAAAGAAGCCAAACCTGAGCAACATACGTGAAATCTATGCCGGATTCAACGATAACCGGATTCATTTTCCCCTCAATCTTCCAAATTTAATTCTTTTCATAGAAAATTCCCTGTTTTGCAAAGGCCTGCATAGAATTAGAAGGGTTTATGGTCTAAAAATCACAATTAAAAATTCGTAAGCACCTCAGGTATCCACTCCTTCAAAATTAATAGTGTGGATTTCCGAGAGCTGAGCTTCATGTGGTACCACTGCTTCGGGTTACATTTTGTATCAAGACATCAAACAAAATGCTGGATTAATTAAAGACTTTAATTTTGATCTAAATTTCAATATAAGTTTAAATATAAATTTAGTTTAAAAACTAACATAGAAAATCATCTATATACTTTCTCACGCCTAACTTTACTCAAATGTCCAAATACAAAAAATTCAACAAAAATTTCATGGGCTCGACAAACCTTTTCCAAACTCTACTTTTCAATCTGCTTTATATTTAAACAAATAAAAAATTTTGAGCATTAAAAAATAGTACTCTCCAGTCCAGCCATCAAGATTTCACAACAAACTTTCATACTACCAAACATGCTTTAAAAAGGCTAAAAGAGCAAAATGTTTGAAACATGTAGAAATGTATGAGAAAGTGGAATGCTAAGGTTAATGGAACATTTTTAGAGCAATTCTGATCACCTTAAAAGTATCAATAGACATCTATTTGTACCTAAGCCCTTAATTTTGTCCAAATCACGGGATAATTTCATTTGTGGACAAATCTCACATGCGAAAAAATATTTAGAACCACCAGAATATAAACAGAAAATATGGATAAGTTTCAAAACTGTAGAATAATGATCATATTGTGCAGACTAAATATGCTAGCTAAGAAATACCTAGAGATGATCATCTTCTCTCTAAGATCAACCATCCATCATTCATAATTTCAACCACAGTACTATATATATTCAATTGTCCTTTTGTCATGATGTTATTATCTGATCTAAGGGAGAAAATTTTTCTTTAATTCATCACCTTGCTGTCCCAATTAACAACTCAAATATTTTTCTGTAAATAGATAGAATCCATCTGTAAGGTCATTCCATGTCTAGATAGCAGAAGTTGAAGACAACGCACTAAAACTCCATTAATTATTTTTAATGTGCAGCGTTGTAACACATGATAAATTATTGCTGCAACTGTATAGTATGGAATATGGGGGTTTAAAAGATTGTACTGTGGTTGTCGTAATTATTCGTAATCCTTAAACGTTAGTATGGAATATGGATGTTAAATTATAATAATTACTCTTAATCCTTAAACGTTAGCATCTACATTCGTCAACGAAATTAAGTTTTAACATGCTCAAAAAAGAATTGCATCCTTAAAAGGCGCTAAAGGGTTAAAACAAACGGGGAGAAAAATTCATGGGCCTTAGTTTGGAATGGTTCAAAGACTTATTAGATCAATCTATAGAAAACAATGTAGAACAACTCTAGATATAATAATTGACAAAACACGAAGGGTTGGTCTTATTAATATCAATGTGCTTAGGAATTTTGACTATACTGAATTAAAACCAAGCCTCAACTGCCTATTTTAGATTCTGCCTATTTGAGCACTACAGATTTAAAAAAACCACATTAAGACAATATGCATGTACAATATTATTTGATATATGCCTCACTTTTTTTTACAGCATTTGCATTAATCTATTAAATTTGATATTTATGGATGCCTGGCTGTTTCTGCCTTCTAAATTTCGTAGAATATCTATTTTTGACCATGTTCATTAGCTAGCACAATAATGTATCTATCATAATCCCCAAATATACATCAACGCGCTACAAACAGTGAGATGATCTTGTATATCATTGATCTATGAAACAAAATTGAGAACAAAATTGATCTTTAAACAACCACATTAAGACAATAAACTGATGCAAAAAATGCCCAAAATACTCTCTTTCTTAATTTTCCCAACTTGGGCATTAGCAAAATGTCCCCTAAAATCATTGAGAAGAGAATACAAACAGCCTTCATCTAAAGTAAATGTCAGAAATTTCCATTCAGCCAATTAATTGATGAAGCACGACAACATCAGACACTTAAACTCTTGATAAGGAAAAAGATTGTAGTGTTGCAATATAAAAAATTGAATAAAAGTACGACTGAATAAAGCTCTCAATGAACCATGGTAAAGCAACCTGCTCATATCAATGAGGATATAAACTATAGACAACATGGTGTTTACATTCAGGTGTAAGAGAGCATTAAAGATTTGGTAAGCTTCTACAGCAAGTGAAAACAGAAAATTTTCCTCTTTTATTCTCATATATTTATGCAAATAAATGGTATATACATGACATTCTGGAAACATATTTTAATTTGTCATCACCATCACCAGTAATAATAGACAGCCTATATATCCCAAGCATTTTGGGTCAGCTCACAATTTATTTTTGCCCATTTAACTCTATTTAGGGCCATCCATTTATCATTTAGAAATTTATATGTATTTTTTGCTTTGGTCAATCATTCAAAATAGTTCCTTACACTACAACAGAATCAGTACTGGCTGGTACACTCACTAATCTACATTCTGCACATTCGAATTATCTCAAGTGATTATCCCTCGTCACATATATACTCAACTGCGGTACCTATATTATTTTATCTTAGACATATACATCACTTGTGCACTTCAGCTTAATTGCTCCAAAAAAAACTAAAAAGGAAATCCATTTGGAGGGAATTCCCAACAGCACCACTTATGGGATGGTCATATTAAGCGTTTACACATAGCCTTAAACCCACTAAATCCAACCCACCCTTGCCCACCATAAAAGGAAATAAAGAAGAAACATGAGAAACAAATGGTACATGCTCAAACTGATAACTGTTAGTTATGACAACAACAAAGAAACTTTGTTGTTGAACCAAGTTTTTTTAGCATCAAAAGATTATTTATAGTTACATATAGTGGCTTTAATGATGTGTGCTTCCTTAATTCTGTCTGGGTGAAGGGTTATTGCATACGATTAATAATAATCAATGACTATACATATAACTAACCTGATTTCCTTGCATATCCACCAGCCTAATTTCCAAGATGAACCAGTTCCATGCATATCCACTAATCTCATTTCCCATATCAATGATCAAAGTCTATCAATGCATGATCAAATAATATAAGAATAAAATAACAAAAAGCAGAAAGCAACATGATTATGTGATAATTTTTATATCTATGGGGATGATGGTTGACTTATTTAACACAAAAGCTAAGCTTTTCACCTTTATTCATCCACAAAATTACATATAAGATTTCCTAAGATTTCATTTAAAAAAACCAAATACACATCAGACAATGAATTTTCCCAAACTACTCTCTTTCATAATTTTCCCAACTTGGGCATTAGCAAAATGTCCCCTAAAATCATTGAGAAGATAATACAAACAGCCTTCATCTAAAGTAAATGTCAGAAATTTCCATTCAGCCAGTTAATTGATGAAGCACGACCACATCAGACACTTAAATCTTGATAAGGAAAAAGATTGTAGTGTTGCAATATAAAAAATTGAATAAAATTACGACTAAATAAACCTCTCAATGAACCATGGTAAAGCAACCTGCTCATATCAATGAGGATATAAACTATAGACAACATGGTGTTTACATTCAGGTATAAGAGAGCATTAAAGATTTGGTAAGCTTCTGCAGCAAATGAAAACAGAAAATTTTCCTCTTTTATTCTCATATATTTATGCAAATAAATGGTATATAAATGACATTCTGGAAACATATTTTAATTTCTAGTCACCATCACCAGTAACAATAGACAGCCTATATCCCAAGCATTTTGGGTCAGCTCACAATTTATTTTTGCCCATTTAACTCTATTTAGGGCCATCCATTTATCATTTAGAAATTTATATATATTTTTTTGCTTTGGTCAATCATTCAAAATAGTTCCTTACACTACAACAGAATCAGTACTGGCTGGCAGACTCACTAATCTACATTCTGCACATTCGAATTATCTCAATTGATTATCCCTCGTCACATATATACTCAACTGTGGTACCTATATTATTTTATCTATACATCACGTATGCACTTCAGCTTAATTGATCCAAAAAAACTAAAAAGGGAATCCCTTTGGTGGGAACTCCCAACAGCACAACTTATGGGATGGTCATATTACGCGTTTACACTTAGCCTTAAACCCACCAAATCCAACCCACACTTGCCCACCAAAAAAGGAAATAAAGAAGAAACATGAGAAACAAATGGTACAAAGAGCTTTACATGCTCAAACTCATAACTGGTAGTTATGACAACAACAAAGAAACTTTATTGTTGAACCAAGTTTTTTAACATCAAAAGATTATTTACAGTTACATATAGTGGCTTTAATGATGTGTGCTTCCTTAATTCTGTCTAGGTGAAGGGTTATTGCATGCGATTAATAATAATCAATGAATATACATAGAACTAACCTGATTTCCTTGCATATCCACCAACCTAATTTCCGAGATGAACCAGTTCCATGCATATCCACTAAACTCATTTCCCATATCAATGATCAAGGTCTATCAATGCATGATCAAATAATATAAGAATAAAATAACAAAAAGTAGAAAGCAACATGATTATGTGATAATTTTTATATCTATGGGGATGATGGTTGACTTATTTTCACCTTTATTCCTCCACAAAATTACATATAATATTTCCTAAGATTTCATTTAAAAAACCAAATACAGATCAGACAATGAATAATTTAAGGTCTGAAAAAGACCAATTCCCTCATTTACTATTTAAGGGAAGAATGAACTCTTTTGGTTAGTTGTCACATCTTCTATTGATATCGAGATAGTGATTCAAAAGTTTTTAGGTAGGAAATTCATTCAACATGATCTATTTCTCATTAAACAACAAAGACACCAAAACATTGACTTAAAGAATTTGTTGTATAATTCAAACAAAATTATAAGAATAACAACAATATTATATCAAGTGATCACCTGCTGAGCTTGGAAGGCACATCCTCAGATGATATGATCACAATTGGGATGCCCTTGAGAGATTGTGACTCCTGATTCAATTATCAAATCAATATCCCATTAAATGTCCTGGAAAAATAATTACCAAGCAAGAATAATATCGGATAAAAATGCTTGTTAAATTAAAAAAAGTACATTAAATTTTTTCAACAGATCATATCCAGTCATGTCAGGCATGCAGCAGTTTGTAATGATTAAATTCACCTCAACTTCTCAAAAACCATGACATACAAAACCCATCCCAAAAATAGAAAACCCATCAAAAAATTTATAAAAATCAAAATTGATAATACTCACATTCTCTTCAGGGGGAGTAGATTTGACTTCTTTAACATATCAGACATCTTGTTCAGCATGGTTAAAGGTAACAACAAAACTATAACATTGTGCTTTCCTTATTATAGCAATCAGCAGCGGAACTCATGTCTGTAAACTACAAACGATATGCAAAACATGATAATGATAAATTGAAATGTTGATTCAAGATTGCACCTACTATCGTAAAATAGGGCTTTGGGCTTCTAGGATCTACCACAAATCCCTGATTTTTCCATATACATGTACCAAGTACATGAACATGTTACAAAAAATGAACATACATATTAGCATCTAGTATCATACTTTTTACTGATTTGATACTTTAAGCAAAAAATACTACTTCTCGACTGCAATTGGTCTATATTGCTTCGCCTTTAATGAGAGAGTCGTTTCTTCTCTCCTGCAGGGGTCACAGGATCAACAAAGGCCTACCAAGTTGGAACAATAAAGCAATTAAGTAATTATCTAATCATTTACCTGTATCTTGGCCCTTCTTCGTTTTGAATGGCCTTCAGCTTCTTCTCTCCCATCAACTTTGCTTGCAAGTGCCTAGGAATCCATTAATAATTATTTAAACCAATAATTGATACTAAATTCGAGCAAATGCATTAAACCGAAAAAAGGGAATTAATATGCAAAAAAATAAAAACTTTTGTTCTTTCTTCAAATCCTCTCCAAATCCTCCTAGCTTTCAGGCTACACACACCAACACCAAACCTTGATCACTCAAATAAACTAAAACGGTAGGGGAAAATGAAATCTTTCGAGATAGTAAGATACAAAGAGAAAATAATTCAGAAAAAATTAAAAGTGCAAAGAAAGAGCAAGCTGTTGTAGCGGAGCCTTATCTTGCATCGCATTGGGCTCATCGAATGCTCCAGCAATCAAAATCATACCGTTTGTTATTCGATCCTTCGTAGTTGAAGCAGAGACATTACTTCTGATATCAGGGGAGAAGACCTCACTGAGCTGATATACTGCTCTATATGGAGATGTGTGGCCTAATACTGTTATTATTACTTCTACCACAGCCCCCTCTTCCAATAAATATTTCAAATCTCCTTTCCTTAAAAGCAAAATGAAAAAAAGGAAAAAAAAAATAAATGATAGAGGAATCACATATAAAATGAAAATAACAATGAAATTTAATGCAAAAAAATTGAAAATGATACCATAAAGTTGAGTATGGTGTTATGGACACATTACTTCAATGCTGCTAAGTCATATGCATGAGCTGCAGTTGCTTCATAATCATATGCCCCTGCAAATATTTTTTTAAAAAATTCACAAAAATTATAAAAATGTTGGATGAAAATAAACTCAAGAGAGAGAGAGAGAGATCATTTCATTGCTAAGAATGAGTAACCATAGCTAAGAGCCATGGTGCTCTATTTATTTATCTCATAGTGGGGAGGCCAAAAGCCTCTAGTAGACCAAGGGTCCCCATTACTCTAAGTAATGGGGGACCTAATGAATGGGTAATGAAGGAGGGGAGGCCAAAGGCCTCCCTCATTCATAACACTCCCCCTTACACATTCATCACTTCGGTCTCAGCTACTGAGGCAAGGGGTGGATACTTTTGGATCCAGAGTAAGTGTGTTTGCCTCGTTAAAACCTTAGCTGTGGAAAACCCAGTGGGAAAACCCAACAGCTTAAGGAAAAAGAGTGCAACCCACAGGTTACTCCCCCTGATCCGTACAAGCTTCAGGCTTGCAGGTCTTTCAACTGTCGCGTACCAATGTTCTTTACAAGCTTTACAAAAGTACATTTAGGCAATGCCTTAGTAAAAAGATCAGCTAAGTTGTTGCATGACTGGATCTGTCGAACTTCAATCTGCTTGTCGTTCTTCTGCTCGTGCGTCCAGAAAAACTTGGGAGAAATGTGCTTTGTCCTGTCGCCTTTGATGTAGCCCTTCTAAAGCTGAGCAATGCACGTGGCGTTGTCTTCGAATAGGGCAGTAGGCTCCAGATCACCGGTCTTCAGGCCAGTGGATTGGAGGATGTGTTGGACGATGGAGCGTAGCCAAAAACATTCTCTGCTCGCTTCATGGATCGCGATGAGCTCTGCATGGTTGGAAGATGTAGCAGTAGTGGTTTGTTTTACCGATCTCCAGGAGATAGCAGTTCCTCCGTAGGTAAAGACAAAACCAGTCTGTGATTTTGCCGTATGCGGATCTGAAAGATAGCATGCATCGGCATAACCAAGTAACTGGGAGGAGGCACCTCTCTGGTAGTAAAGTCCAAGGTCTACGGAACCCTGGAGGTATCGCAGAAGATGCTTTACTCCATTCCAGTGGCGCTTTGTAGGCGCTGCACTGTGTCTGGCTAGGAGATTGACTGCAAACGCTATATCGGGACGCGTGCAGTTAGCCAGATAGAGAAGTGCACCAATGGCACTTAGGTAGGGTACTTCTGGACCCAGTATCTCCTCCCCCTCTTCCAGAGGCCGGAAGGGGTCCTTTTGTACGTCTAATGATCTCACGACCATAGGGGTACATAAAGGATGACATTTATCCATTTGGAACTTATTTAAAAGCTTCCTGGTATAATTGGATTGATGTAGAAGGATTCCACCTCGTAGGTGTTCAATCTGCAAGCTAAGGAAATACTTAGTTCTGCCTAGGTCTTTCATTTCAAAAGTGTGCTTTAGCCTTGCAGATATCTCATTAATCTCTGCTGGAGAGCCTATGAGATTTAAGTCATCAACGTAAACTGCTATGATGACGAATCCTTTTCCCGTTCTTTTGATAAAGATGCACTGGCAGACTTCGTTATTAGTGAATCCTTGCTGTGCAAGGAAATCACTGAGTCTGTTATACCACATTTTGCCTGACTGTTTTAGTCCATACAAGGATCTATGTAGTCTAACAGAGAATACGTCCCGAGGTATCTCTTTCATCTCTGTGGGTAAGTTAAACCCATCTGGTAGTTTCATATAGATCTTTTTATCTAAATCGCCATAAAGATATGCAGTCACAACGTCCATGAGCTGCATTTCTAGGCTTGCCAGAGATGATAGGCTTATTAAGAATCTAAATGTATTAGTGTCCATTACCGGGGAGTATGTATCTTCATAATCGATACCCGGTCTTTGGGAAAAACCCTTTGCTACAAGACGCGCCTTGTAGCGGACGATCAGATTTTGTTCATTTCTTTTTCTAATGAAAACCCACTTATATCTCACAGGTCTAACACCTACTGGTGTTTGGACTACAGGTCCAAAGACTTTGCGTTTTGAGAGTGAGTCCAGCTCTACTCTTATCGCCTCGTCCCACTTTGGCCAATCATCTCTGCGTTTACAATCCGCTAGAGAAAGTGGTTCGACGTCATCGTCGTATTCAGTGACGTGAACGGCAATAGTGAACGCAAAATCGTCGACGACGACTGTGCTATGTCGGTCCAGTACCTCCCCAGTACGTACAAAGTTTAATGATGTTTCTCCTAATGTTTCCTCTACGGGGGAAATTAGGAGGGGAGAGGTAGCTGTCCTGAGCTCAGTATCCTGTGGAGGGATAATCTTATTTTCACCAGGAATCTTCCTCTTTCGAGGAACTTTATCTTTTGAACCTGGTGGTCGTCCTCTTTTCAATTGAGGTACAGCCATTTCTGCTGCGGGTGGATTGCATCCATTTTTAGGGATGTCAATCCTAGCTGGAGTGTTAGCAGCAGGGACGTGTGAACGGACAATCTTCTGGCTGTCCGTGAATTTATCCGGCAATTGGTGTACTGTATTCTGGATGTGAAGGATCTTCAGGATCTCGTCTTCACACAGATTTGTACGCGGATCATAAAAGGACAAAGACTAATTTTTCCAATTAATGATCTCCGAAGCTTCAGGCTTCTTGGAATGTTTGCCCAACTTTGGAAAAGTTTTCTCATCGAATTCACAATCAGCAAGACGTGCCTTAAATGCGTCCCCCGTTAGGGGTTCTAGGTATCTAATAATCGAGGGTGAATCAAATCCAACATAGATTCCTAGACGACGTTGAGGACCCATTTTGGTCCTCTGAGGTGGTGCTATTGGAACATAGACCGCACAACCAAATATTCTCAAATGAGCTATATCTGGAGTTGAGCCGTATGCTAGTTGCATCGGGGATAATGTATTGCCTCCAGAGGGGCGTATCCTGATAAGAGATGCGGCATGCAGAATAGCATGCCCCCAAGCATCCACCGGCAATTGGGATTGCATAAGCAATCGACGTGCAATCCATTGGAGTCTCTTTATAAGAGACTCTGCTAATCCATTCTGGGTGTGAACATGAGCTACTGGATGTTCAACTTCTATACCCGTTGCCTGGCAATAGTCTTCGAAGACTTGAGATGTGAATTCGCCCGCATTATCAAGACGTAGTTTCTTGATATGGTTATCGGGGAAATGAGCACGTAACCTAATTATCTGTGCCAACAGCTTTGGAAAAGCTAGGTTACGGGTGGACAAGAGGCACACATAAGACCATTTTGTGGATGCATCTATTAGTACCATGAAGTACCGAAATGGGCCACTTGCGGGGTGAATAGGCCCGCAAATGTCACCATGTATCCTCTCAAGGAAGCCAGGAGACTCTAAACCCACTTTTAGGGGCGATGGTCTCGTTATTAGTTTCCCCTTGAAACAAGGGGGACAAGGAAATTCACCTTTCTGAAGAATCTTCTGGTTCTTCAAATCATGTCCGCGGGATTCAGATAAGATGCGTCGCATCAGAATGGATCCAGGGTGACCAAGTCTGTTATGCCATAGTTGAAATGGTGGCATTGGCTGGCACGTCTGGTGCTCAGTCATATTGGCTTCGACTGGTTGAATGTATGTTTGGTAGAGACCCGACGGGAGTCCCTTAAATATTTCGCAGATGGTCTTCTGGCCATCTTTACGAAGAGTGACATACAGGTATTCAACCTTATTTTCATCTCTAGTTTCTAAGTGATATCCGTTTAAACGGATATCCTTGAAACTTATGAGATTTCTATTTGATCTTGGAGAGAATAGTGCATTATTGATTTTTAGTCTTGTGTTATTTGGGAGCAATAATATTGCATCACCAGATCCTTCGATTATTTTGGACAGTCCTGAAATTGTAATGACAGGACCGTCATATTTACGTATGCTATTGAAATAGCATTCATCGCGAAGGATAGTGTGCGTTGAGGCACTGTCCACTAGGCACTCATACATCATCTATATAAGCAAAAAACGATAATTTATTGATGGAAATGTAAAATGCATACATTCAAAAAAAAGATCGTCTTTATTAAGCATACTAGAGATGAAGCTACAATTTATTTTTTGAAAAGCATAGATAAAGATGAGGCTCAATCGAGCAGGTCGTCATTTTCAAAATCCTTGGAAGTGAACTTCGTCGGATTTTCCACATTTGCCATGTTTGTTTCAGGCGGAGGCTTCTGGCTCGCCTGATACAGTTCCTGGAAGTGGCGAGGTGTGCGACAGTTTCTGGACCAATGTCTAGTCATGCCACAACGATGACATTTGTCCTCTCATGTCTTCTTTGGATTTGACACTGTATCAGTGTTCTTACGCTTCCAAGTGAAGTTTTTCTTCCCTTTGTTATTTTTGCTTTGTGGAGGAGCATTGGCTGGTTTCATAGGGGCATTTCCTTTGTTCTTTCTGCCCCTCTTCTTGTTCTTCCACTTCGGGGGGTGAACACTGTGGGCTTCGGGAATAGGAGCTGAGCCTGCCGGGCGCTGGTTATGAGTGGCCAGTAAAAGGTCTCTATTCTGCTCTGCCCTCAGGAGGCAAGAGAGCAGGTCAGAGACTTCGTGAAATTGCGTTCACGATACTGCTGCATGAGGATAGCATCTTTCTCGTGAAACGAGGTAAATGTCTTTTCCAACATGCGGTGCTCCGAGACTTCTTCACCACACAACTGCAGGCGTGAGGTGATGTTGTGAAGTGCTGAGTTGTACTCAGCAACGGACTTGTAGTCCTGAAGTCGGAGGTTCTCCCACTCATAGCTGGCACGCGGGAGTATGACATCAATTTGATGTCTGTAGCGTGCCTCTAACGCTGTCCATAACTCCAGAGGGTCCTCTACCGTCAAGTATTCGGCCTTCAGGATCCGATCTATGTGTCGTCTGATATAGATAATGTCTTTCGCCTTATCCATGTCAGAGACAGTGGTAGAGGTACTGCCAGCTGAAGGGGCCGCTTCTGGGGCTTTGCTAGCAGATGCATCGGATGCTGCGGGAGCCGATGATTGGGCCACTGCGGGGGCCAGGATGGAGTGCAGGAGCGCCATGGAGCGCAAGTGGAACTTCAGGTCCACTCGCCAGCTCAAGTAATTCTTGCCAGCTGCATCGAGCACCTCGAAATCGACGCTTGCCAATTTAGCCATTTTATCTATGCAATTTAAAGATAAGCATGAATTAAAATAAATTCAACAATCCATGCATAAAGAAATTAATAAGTAAAAATGCGGGGATCGGCCAGATACCCAAAATAATACACAGTCCAAAGTCCGATTACAGTCCAAAGAAAAGAGAATGAAAAATACAAATTTGGAAACGCCGGGTGGGTCCCTATTTCTGCATCCGTCTTCTTATGCTGTTGCACCGAGCCTTGGCTATTTATACAATTTCCTCACTTACAAATTCTCTCAAAAAAAGAAAAAGTGCTGGAAATGTAAATAGGTATGCAATGGCCGATCCCGAAAGACACATTTTTACTTATTTTAAACATCCACGCAGTTTATATGCTACAGGCATAAATTAAACAACCACACATATATCTCAAACACAAAAAATATGGAAAAAGTAAACTAGAAAATATAATTATCTCGTAGACCACGTGGAAACGTCATACACCGTTAGTTTGGTTAACTAACGGCAGAGCGGTCTCAGGATCTCTGAGATGATTATATATATATATATATTTAAATTCTAGTAAACCATACATAATAATTTGCAAGAGAGATGTTTAAATAAATAGAGGAACATATAAATGTAATTATTGATTTTACACAGTTTTTCTCATAAATTTCAATTTGCAAATTTAATTCTTCTTTAAAATTATGAAGAAGCCGAATTTGTGTAGAATTTTGTGGCTTCGGGCCAAAAATTATTTTTAGTATAAGCGCTTGTGGCCCGTTCCGCAGTTCTGCAAAGTTGTTTGCAGCAATTATTATGGCTTCGGGCCAAAAATAAGCTATTATCCTCGGCCTCGGGCCTCGGGCTCGGCCTCTGCCTCGGGCCTCGGGCGCGGCCTCGGGCCTCGGGCTCGGGTCTCGGGCTCGGCCTCGGCCTCGGGCCTCGGGCTCGGCCTCTGGTCGCGCCCCGGCGTACACGTCCCGGGACGACGGTTGTAGTTTTACCGCAAGCGCACGGTATAGCGGCGAGCGGGTATCGAACACAGGGAGGACGAATGACCGTGCTTGCTCCTAATCACCCTGGCTATTTAGAGGGATAATTGCCTTGGGCGATCCTGTCACAATCGTCAGACAAAAGTGCGAAATATCAAATCAAATAGAGAACGCCTAGGGAATGGGGAATCCCCACTACTCACCGTATTTCACAATTGTGGTTCGCCGGTATCGAAATCGCTAGGATGAGAATTTGGATGAACTAGTTGCAACTAAATGTGAAACCAAGCTCACGCTCTCGCGCTGTTGCCGGTCTATAGCTATCCTAGGTTTGGGTCCAATCTCTTGCAAACCCTAGCCTAGGGAAGCTAGCATTGGGATCAACATCATCGTCCAATTGCGCACCGAGTCCAATCTCTTGCAAACTCGGTCCACAATCTAAATTAGGATAGTTCCTACCCGTCCAATCTCTCGCAAACGGGTATCGGCGCGGAATTGCAACCGGAGATCCTAGCATCGGTCCAATTTCTTGCAAACCGATACTTCGAAAATCCGACTCCAACCCAATTCGGATTTCTAGGGCTTCCTATCGAATTGGGATCCAATCTCTTGCAAATCCCAATTGATGTGAATACCTAGCTATCCGTAGTAATTCGATCCCAATCTAATCCCTAATAACAATCCTAGCTCAATTTCTACCGGTTCAACACAAATACGAAATTGGGCTTGTAGGGTTCATCCCCACGCCCCAAGACGTGGAGACTACTCACTAATCATAGCAATAGCACAATAATTGGCAATGAAATAGACAATGGAATTCATCACAACAATGATATAAACAATAAAAATAGAGTTTTTGTGGAAGAGAAGTGCAAACCAATGTAAATCTTCAATCAACCCAATAAAAATCCAAGTTTTTCTCTTCACCAATCACAATTAATAAAGCTAAAAAGTAGACTCAAAAAGCTGCAAAAAATCTGAGAGGAGGCTCTCAAAACTAGGGTAAAAACAGAGCTTAAATAGCCCCAAAAATCGTCTAAAAATCCTGACCAAAACGCCCCTGCACAGCCTGTTTTCCGCAAATTTCGCTACAGGCAGCGCATCGCACTCGGCCGAGTGACAAAAGTCGCTCGGCCGAGTGAAAACCCTGTCAATTTCCAGTAAGTCGTGGGCTTCAGGGGTCTTCAGTTCGGGGGCGGCTCGGCCGAGTGAGTTGTCGTCACTCGGCCGATGGCTTCACTTCACTCGGGCGGACGGGATTTGCCACTCGGCCGAGTGGGTCTTCTGAAGCTCAGAGGCCGAAAAACAGTAACTTCGGTCTTTTTGAGAGCCTTCGTCTGGGCGCCACTCGGGCGGACGTGGTATCGTCACTCGGCCGAGTGGGTCTTCTGTGCTCGGCCGAGTGCACAGGTAACTTGTGTCTGAATTGGTCGGCCGAGCAGTGTCTCGCTGGTCGGCCGAGTGGCTCCTCCACTCGGCCGAGTGGGACACAAAAAATGCCCAAACTGGTCGTTTTGGCCTCCTCGTCGCTCCGGCGACGTCCATTCTTCTTCCGCTCCTCTCCAACAGCAAAATACCCCTCGGGGAGGTCGTCGGTGGCCGTCTAGATTACACGCATCTCGAGATCACTCCTAATCGCGCCAAATCACCTGAAATGCGACAAAAACAACAAATCGTGAAAAGCATCGCAATATCGTCGATATATCGTGAAAAACATGATTTGGGCGATCAAAATGGCATGCAAACATGCGGGAAAAGGGTGTAAAATAAGGAGTGATCAAAATCCCCCAAGCTTGCCTCTTACTCGTCCTCGAGGAAGATAAGTAAAAAGCGAACCCGGTGGATTCGGAAAACGAAAACGGCGAAAAACGAAAAAAAATGAAAAACGAAGAAGAATGAAAACCAAACGAAAATAAAGGAAGAAAGAAAGAAGAGGTAGGATGCTAGATCATTTTCTCAGGACGTGGGTTTCACTTACTCTTATGGCATGCACCGAGTGAGAAATACATGTCAAAGAATCTCATTTTGATATCATAGTAGAATAGTGCAAGTAGAAAATAGAAAACCCACGAACAACGGTATAATCATGAGAAACGGAATGATTTTAAAATTAACATCGCCTGAATCATCTAAAGCGGTATACAAGTCTCAGATCACACACTTTTCAATTGAACGCTTTCTATCTGGAGTATAGGAGTATCACATCATAGAATAGAGAGAATAGAAAAGTATGGGTTTCATGAAATGAATGCTAGGCTTAGATTTCTGGATTTCGTAAAGCTAGAAACAATCTCACCGAGTATAGAATATCACTTAGCCTAGGTTGTCGTGCTATGTCAAGTAGTCGCTCTCTCACACATCAATGGATCTCCTCCCCCAAGCTTATCTATAAGCGTGGTGGCACAAAAATATTTACATCCCCATTTTTATAAAGCTCCAAAGGCAAAGAAGAGAAAGAAGAAAGAAAGAAAATAAGCGAGGTGGGATCTTTTATTGAGGATTTTTTTTTTTTATATCATATATACAATGATCCCAATTCAAAGAGAGATAATGATATACGAGAATGTTCTTCTCTCTTTTATTATATATATTTTTTTCTTTTTTTTTTTTGGAATAAGAGATTTGGAGCTAGGAATTAATAACGGGGGAAATGCCATAAAATAGAATCACTAAGGGGAGATTCACCAATGATTTTAAAAGTAGAGAAATGTTGTTCAAGATTTGTGGAGAAAGAAATAAATATAACTCTCGGCTCACTCTATAAGACATGCACGACAACTTCAGCAGGGTGATCTAATCTACTCAGTTTCGATCGCAAAAAAGCTAACTAATCCAGATATATCATAGCTAACAATCATTCAATCATCCGGAAGTGAAGTGTACAATTCATGCATATAGAAGTGATAAAGGAAAAGAAGTCAGTACTCCAGATATAGGCATTCAATGCGTGAATCTTGGTGTGTTTTCTGTGATAGCATACATATGAATATTCAGGCTCAGCTAATAATAAAATTTCATCCATTTTCATGAGGAAAAAGTGTGGGCTCCTATTTCTAAATGCAAGCGAGTCATAGCATATGATATCAGAAATGAAATCTAAGACACGACAAATATAGCATGCATATAGAATAAGCTAACTCCACGTAGACATCATCACAGAAAATTCATCTCTAGCATGAGATGAAAAATAAGGAAGAAGTAAAGATAAAAGGAAAATGGAACTATGCAATGCGGCACACAGGTAAGTAAGGAAAACGTGATGCATGGCGAAACAAAAGGAAAATAACGAAAAATGAGTGCAAAAGTGAAAAGCGGTGTGAAAAACTGAAAATAAAGGTGGCAAATCGAAAAAAGAACGTGAAAGCTCACTCCCCCAAGCTAAACGGCACAGTGTCCTCAATGTGCAAAGTGTGGCACATAGAGAGACAAGCAATGTGAGGGGCAAGTGAGGATGGATGCATGATGGGAAGAAAAAATATAAAAAAGGAAAAGTAAGAAATGAAAATATGATGCGGAAATGATGCATGCACAGCTAGGAGTGATACAAAAATAAATACGGCACCCAGAACTCTCCCTCTCTCCCAAAAAAGATATATATAGATGTGATCAAAAATGAGAATCCCAAGTAGATATGATATGATATGCACAAATAGATATGATCAGAAATATAATCCCAAAATAAGTGAGGGGAGGGGGGTGGACAAAAGTGCATCAGGACCCAGCAGAGACGGGCAGCACAACGACAGGAATGGATCAAGGCATCAAGAGTGCCTAAGAAGGCGGTGCCGCGCCGTCTCCGTCCTGAGGCGGAGGTGGTGGTGGTGGTGGTGTAGGCTGCTGAGCTGGGGTGGGCGTGGGAGTGGAAGCAGGTCGAGCGTGTGTGGGTGTGTGTGTGGGAACCTGCGGGGTGGGTGGGGGTACGCGCGGGAGACGCTCTAAGATCTGCGTCAGGCAGTAGTGGATCTGAGGGATCAGGTCAAAGCGTCCAGACAGCGTAGAGACGGTGGAGGACAGGCTCCGAAGGTCTCCTCTAAGACCACTCACCGCCACCTCAAGAGCACGTATGCTCTGCAGTACGGTGTCGGGCGGGGGTGGTGCAGAGGGACGCACCGGTCTAGGCTGTGCAGGGCGAGGCTGGCGTACGCGTGTGGAGTATGTAACGGGCTCAGCAGGGAATGGGACAAAAGGGGCCGCGCCTGGAAAAGTGGGCCTGGCCTCGGTGTGAGGCCGGGACGCCGGCTGGCGAGGAGTGGAGGCAGCGGCAGCAAAGGAGGCGTGCAAAAGAGGTAACGAGGTGGCCAGAGAGGTCCGTGGCACAGACGTGTGGACAGACGCCACGACGCTCTCGGAGAATAAGGCGGCGGTGGAGACAGAGGAATCTCCCGCTGGGGCAGAAGTGTGCGGTCCAAAAGGTGTAACCCCAGCGGAGATCATGCTAACCATGGTCTCCACGACCGAAGTGAACGAGGGCTCTCCGCACTCGACTATGGTCGGCGGGCGCTCGGGGAGTGCGGAGCAAAGGGGCTCCACGGACAGAGGGCCTGAGGTGGCAGAGGGAGTGGTGGGGACAGCCTCGGAAGTGGCGACAGTGGTGGAAGTGGGCTCAGCAAAAGTACTCTCGACACAGGCAGAGGTAGGGACAGAAGTGTGAAGAGCAGTGGAAACGTCAGGAACAGGCTGAGAGGCCACATGGTCGACGGGGTGGGCAGCAGGCTCGGCAGGGTGCGCAGCAGGGTCTGCGGGAGCAGCCTGGGCAGCGTGGGCAGCGGGGCCCTGCTCGGCCTCCTCGGCCTCGAGCACGTAGGCGGCGGGGATGAGGACATCCATCGCCGGAAGCCAGTCAACGTGGGCTGGTGCAATCAGAGTCCGAGCAGGGCTCGGGAGAATCATGTAATCGGCCCCATAGGGGCCGTGCAACCAGACCCAGTGACGCTCGCCGTGCGGACGCAGCATCTTCATCCGGGCCATAACGTCTATCGACAAGGAAGTGGGGCCCGGAACGCGTCGCAGGTCGTCGGGGAAATCCTCGCCGGTCATAAGAGCCAGCAGGGTAATCAGGCCGCCGCAGCATATCGGTGAGCGAGCGCCCACCGATACAATGATGCGGTCTAAGTACCATGCCGCGATATCGATCACGACGGCGGGGACAAGCTCGTCTCCATCCCTAGATAGAGCTCTGGGACGTGTCATCGCATAGAGCATGTAAAGCTCTGGCGTAGACATCGTGCCCGGCTCATATCTGGCCAAAAAGGTAGTCGCCATGAGGCGCTGGGCAATGCGTAGGCAGGGATGTACGATGGCCGAGGCCTTGGCCCTACTAGGGTCAAAGGCGGCGTGGAGACCCGTGATACGTGCCCAGAAGGCACCGGCGTCGAAAGAGGGTGGAGGGATATGTGTGGGGCCATAACCGCGATCGGCTCCGGGGACTGCGGGCCAAGAGAAAAATGCTCTCATCATATCGAGAGTGACCTGGCACTCTCGATCCATGAACCGGAATGAGCATCCCTCATCGGTCCGGGCGATAGAACTCAAAACCTCAAGTGTCGGACGGGTAAAAGTATCCGCCGACACCTGGAAAAAATCTCGCCAGCCCACGTTGTCGTACAACGTGAGCATCCCCTCAAGTACCCCCAGGCGTCCTAGGTCAGCGAGGTGTGCGAACCTGGAGGGTACGATCGAGCGCTGGGAGATACGCTCGAAGACGGCGCGGTGTGCGTCGTCTCGGAACGTAATCTCGAGCGGCCCGACCAGTGGAGCCGGTGGTGGTGGCTGTGGATCGGCGGGGAGAGGCTGTGCGGGCTGTGGGTGCGCTGCAGGCTGTGCGGGGTGCGCGGGGCCTGCAGGCGGTGCGGGGTGTGCGGGGGACGGTGGAGGAGAGTCCTCCAACTCGTGGGAGGGGCCGGCATCATCCGACCGCTTCCGCTTGGCGGAAGCTCTCTTCGACCGCGGCCGTGTCCGGGGCGGCATATCTGCCCCGAGCGCGCGCCGAAAAAGTGAAAAGTGCGGCGTGTGCACAAGAGTGGAAAGAGTTTACCCAAACACACCGCGAGTGCTAAGTAGTGGAAGCGTGCGAAGTCCGCGCCTCCACGAAGTCCTGAGCAGCCCGTAGAAACTCCCCTGAGCTCCCCTAAGCTCCAAAAAGCAACCTGCGCATGGAAAAGCGATATCAGCGAGTAATAATCAAAATGTATGGAGCAATAGAGGTATAACAGATAGATATAGGAATTGATTTGGGTTAGGGGGGCGTTTAGCACATGGATCCTCAAAATATACACGAGGAGAGGAGAAAACGGTGAAAATAAGCGAACCGGAGGTGATCGGAGGCGGGGCGGCCGGCGGCGACTCGGGCGGAGTCCGGCGACGGGCGGCCGGCGACGGCAGGCCGAGCGGCGGCGCGCGCGGGCGAGTGGGCGAGCGGCGAGGCGAGATCGGGCGAGGGAGCTGAGGGGGCGCGGGCGAAGGGGTTTTTTTTGTTATCGAAAACCGTGCCCCCACCTCGGTTTTATATAAAAAAGTTACGACTCGGCCGAGTGACTTTACTCACTCGGCCGAGCGAGGCAATTAAAAATTTCTCCCCGATGTCGCTTCGGCCGAGTGGCTTTGCCAGCCTCAGCCGAGTGGAGTAAGTCCATTCGGCCGAGTGACTCAAGCTACTCGGCATGACTCGCCCTAGGAGGGTATCCGTTTTACTCGGCCGAGTGAATATATGTACTCGGCCGAGTAGCAGTTCTTATGAAATGAGGAAAATAGACAGAGAGTTGGGTACAGCAGACTTCCCTCGTTCGTGAGCGGCTCGGCCGGACGAACTTCTTGACTCGGCCGAGTGACTAGTATACTCGGCCGAGTGAGCCTTAATTTCTGCTGTTTATCTTCGTTTGGACTCTAAACTCCGTCTTTCTTCCTCCAGTCGATTTCATGCTCCTCCTAAGCGTCGAACGCCTTCTTGGGGCGCTCCTCATCGTCTCGTTCATCCTCCTCATGATGATCTACCTATCTTCTCTCCTGTCAAGAAAAATAGGACCCGTTATCACAAAATTTTTGGTCGGGTGACTCAAAATACTAAAAAATTTCTAAAACGAAAATAAAGAAAAACGAATGAAAATAAAGCAAAAACCGTCGGGTTGCCTCCTGACAAGCGCTCGTTTTAGGTCGTGAGCTCGACCCCCTATAATTTTCAATCAATGCGGGATGTTTGGTGCACATGAGATGCACCCGCCAAACTTTCCGAGGAGCGCGCTTGGATTCGGACGTGGCGGCGTAGCGGTCTCCCTCGGAGGTCTCCTATCTCGAATAGTGTTGGGGGGAGGCTCCCCCAAGCTAGCATTTGCCCCGGTCAACGGCTTAGCCGGCGATGCCGATTTCCGTACCGGCGGAGCTTTCTTTGGAGACTTTGATTTCGAGAGCTTGCAGAGCTCTCGAATCCTTGCGACATCAGCGTCGCCTTCATCTTCATCAGTGGAGAAGTCTGGGGAATCATCATTATTGTCCTCATGGCCTAAATCCGGGCTTTCATCCAATTCTTCATCAAAAAGGGCACCAATTGAGTGAGGAATCGCCTCCTCTATCACCTCATCAAGGAGGTCCATATAATCGAGCTCCTCATGGTAAGGCATGTGCTTCATTGCCTTGGGAATGTGGAGTTCCACCTCGATGTTTCCGACGTTTAAGGTTAAGGTACCTTCACGCACGTCGACGATGACTCCGGCGGTGGCGAGGAATGGGCGCCCAAGTATCAATGAGGTGTCTCCCTCCTCCTTAATGTCCATGATGACGAAGTCACATGGCAAGCATATTCCTCCCGGGACTTGAAGTGGGATGTCTTCGGCGATCCCCACCGGCCTTGTTATCCGTCCATCGGCTAATTGAATGCGCATGTCGGTGGGTTTCAACGTTGTCCCGGTGTTAAGCTTTAAGAACATGGAGAGGGGCATGAGACTCACACTAGCCCCAAGATCTACCAACGCCTTTTGAAGAGGCACACCGCCCAAAGTGCAAGGAATCTGAAAACTCCCCGGATCTTTGAATTTTGCCGGCTCCTTTTCTCTCTTGGTGAACCAAGAGCCCTCCTCGGCTAGCATGATCTTCTCCTTCCTCTTTCTCCCCGAAATCAAGTCCTTCAAGAATTTGGCATATGTGGGGATCTCGATGATGGCGTCAAGGAAGGGAATATTTAGGCTAACTCCTCTTAGATACTCGAGGAATTTCGCTAGCCTTTTCTCCATTTTCGCTTTCGCTAGTCTTTGGGGGAATGGGACCGGTGGCATGAAGCGCCTCTCCTCAGTTAATAGCTCCGCCCTAGATTTCTCCTTGTCTTGTGGCTCCTTCTCCTTATCGACCTCAACTACCGGCTCAACCGGCTCCAAGCTTTCCTCCACGGCCTCCTTAATAGGAATCATGGCGGGGGTGGTGTCCTTCCCGCCTCTAGTTGTGACGGCAACTACGGCGTTGATGTGGCCCGTGTTGCCCCGTGGGTTTTGCTCCGGTTGCGCCGGCAATCTTTGAGTGTTCCGGTTGAGCACCGCTAATTGTTCCGAAATTTGAGCCACTACGGTATTGAGAGAATCTTGTCCCGCCTTCAAAGTAGCATTCACCTTGTTTTGCTCGACCATGAACGCCTCCACTCTAGTTTCGAAATCGGATCTTTGTGGAGCTTGTGGAGGGTTTTGGTTTTGATTCCTCCACCCTTGGTTGTATCCGGGAGGCCTATAAGGTGGGACTTGTTGCTTTGGTTGGAAGTTTTGTTGTGGAGGCCCCCTCGGCGGATAGTATTGTTGTTGGGGTGGTGGTGGTCGAGCTTGATTAGGCGGTTGTTGTGGCGGGTTCAAAGATCCTTCATTGTTGGCGTAGGAGAATCCCGGGTGATTTCTTGCGGCCGGATTAGACCAATACCCTTGGTTCCCCGCAACATATTGCACTTGCTCCAAGGATCCTTCTCCTTGCTCTCCTCCCGAATACATGGCTTGAGATTGGTCTTGCCAATCACTCATTTGGCTTGCCGGCGTGGAGGTGGAAGGGCTTCCTTGAGGCTCCGTTATGAATTTCTCCAATCTCTCCACCACCTTGTGGAGAGAATCGAATTTGCTCGTAAGCTCCGCTACGGCCTTTGCCTCGTAGATGCTAGTCGGCTTTAAGGAGGACGTAGAGTGTCCTCGCTCATCGCCCCATTGTTGGTTATTAGAGGCCATCTCCTCAATTAGGGCCGTAGCTTCCTCGGGAGTCTTTGACAAGATTGCACCATTCGCCGCGGCATCAATAATTTGTTTGGTCCCCGGTTGGAGACCGTTGTAGAAGCTGTGCACTAACTCCCAATCTTCTATACTGTGGTGCGGGCACTGGTGCTGCAAATCCTTAAATCGCTCCCAAGCTTCATAGAGCGTCTCGTGTGGTCCTTGCTTGAAGGACATGAGAGCGCTCCGGATCTTCACCGTCTTGGATGGTGGATAGAATTTATCAATGAATGCATCCGCCAACCCGTCCCAAGAGGTGAAAACTCCGTCAGCTTGCGTCCTCAGCCAATAGAGTGCTTTGTCCTTTAGCGTGAAGGGGAAGAGGCGCAGTCTGATGGCATCAATCGGGACCCCCGGCATTTGGAAAGTGGCGCACTTCGACAAGAAAGATTGGATGTGGTAGTGGGGGTTCTCGTGAGCGTTCCCATGAAAGGGGTCTTGTTGCATCAAAACCACCAACCCCGTCTTTAGCTCGAAGTTCTTGTCGGCCGCCAACTCCGGCACGGCGATGGATGACGTAGTAGAAGAGGTTTTAGGCCGAAGCCTATCACGAATAGATATTATTCTCGCCATTCTCGCCGCCAATTCTTCAGGAGTTTCCCGGTTGGTCATAAACCCCCCTTCCGGATATTGTCTCCTTTCCGCTCTGAGTCTCCGCGCGGTACGTTCGATCTCGGGATCGAATAATAGGGCTTCGGGATCCGCCGTAGATCTCGTGTACATGCACAGTGAAAGCAGAGTTTCAAAGAGATGATTAGTACCGTGGAAGGGTTAGGTAGAAATAGCAAAGGAAATAATAATGGTAAAAGAAATAAAATAAAAAGAAAATAAAAGAAAGAAATAGCTAGGTGAATAAAGAATCAAACGCAATCGCCTCCCCGGCAACGGCGCCAAAAACTTGGTCGCGCCCCGGCGTACACGTCCCGGGACGACGGTTGTAGTTTTACCGCAAGCGCACGGTATAGCGGCGAGCGGGTATCGAACACAGGGAGGACGAATGACCGTGCTTGCTCCTAATCACCCTGGCTATTTAGAGGGATAATTGCCTTGGGCGATCCTGTCACAATCGTCAGACAAAAGTGCGAAATATCAAATCAAATAGAGAACGCCTAGGGAATGGGGAATCCCCACTACTCACCGTATTTCACAATTGTGGTTCGCCGGTATCGAAATCGCTAGGATGAGAATTTGGATGAACTAGTTGCAACTAAATGTGAAACCAAGCTCACGCTCTCGCGCTGTTGCCGGTCTATAGCTATCCTAGGTTTGGGTCCAATCTCTTGCAAACCCTAGCCTAGGGAAGCTAGCATTGGGATCAACATCATCGTCCAATTGCGCACCGAGTCCAATCTCTTGCAAACTCGGTCCACAATCTAAATTAGGATAGTTCCTACCCGTCCAATCTCTCGCAAACGGGTATCGGCGCGGAATTGCAACCGGAGATCCTAGCATCGGTCCAATTTCTTGCAAACCGATACTTCGAAAATCCGACTCCAACCCAATTCGGATTTCTAGGGCTTCCTATCGAATTGGGATCCAATCTCTTGCAAATCCCAATTGATGTGAATACCTAGCTATCCGTAGTAATTCGATCCCAATCTAATCCCTAATAACAATCCTAGCTCAATTTCTACCGGTTCAACACAAATACGAAATTGGGCTTGTAGGGTTCATCCCCACGCCCCAAGACGTGGAGACTACTCACTAATCATAGCAATAGCACAATAATTGGCAATGAAATAGACAATGGAATTCATCACAACAATGATATAAACAATAAAAATAGAGTTTTTGTGGAAGAGAAGTGCAAACCAATGTAAATCTTCAATCAACCCAATAAAAATCCAAGTTTTTCTCTTCACCAATCACAATTAATAAAGCTAAAAAGTAGACTCAAAAAGCTGCAAAAAATCTGAGAGGAGGCTCTCAAAACTAGGGTAAAAACAGAGCTTAAATAGCCCCAAAAATCGTCTAAAAATCCTGACCAAAACGCCCCTGCACAGCCTGTTTTCCGCAAATTTCGCTACAGGCAGCGCATCGCACTCGGCCGAGTGACAAAAGTCGCTCGGCCGAGTGAAAACCCTGTCAATTTCCAGTAAGTCGTGGGCTTCAGGGGTCTTCAGTTCGGGGGCGGCTCGGCCGAGTGAGTTGTCGTCACTCGGCCGATGGCTTCACTTCACTCGGGCGGACGGGATTTGCCACTCGGCCGAGTGGGTCTTCTGAAGCTCAGAGGCCGAAAAACAGTAACTTCGGTCTTTTTGAGAGCCTTCGTCTGGGCGCCACTCGGGCGGACGTGGTATCGTCACTCGGCCGAGTGGGTCTTCTGTGCTCGGCCGAGTGCACATGTAACTTGTGTCTGAATTGGTCGGCCGAGCAGTGTCTCGCTGGTCGGCCGAGTGGCTCCTCCACTCGGCCGAGTGGGACACAAAAAATGCCCAAACTGGTCGTTTTGGCCTCCTCGTCGCTCCGGCGACGTCCATTCTTCTTCCGCTCCTCTCCAACAGCAAAATACCCCTCGGGGAGGTCGTCGGTGGCCGTCTAGATTACACGCATCTCGAGATCACTCCTAATCGCGCCAAATCACCTGAAATGCGACAAAAACAACAAATCGTGAAAAGCATCGCAATATCGTCGATATATCGTGAAAAACATGATTTGGGCGATCAAAATGGCATGCAAACATGCGGGAAAAGGGTGTAAAATAAGGAGTGATCAGCCTCGGGCCTCGGGCTCGGCCTCGGGCCTCGGCCTCGGCCTCGGGCCTCGGCCTCGGGCCGCCCCCTGCAGCGGGGGTTGGCAGCGCAGAAGTTCCCCCAGCTGCAGGGGGATCGGCCTCGGGCCGCCCCCTACAGCGGGGGGCGGCGGCGCGGAAGGCCCCCCCGCTGCAGGGGGGATCGGCCTCGGGTCGCCCCCCTGCAGCGGGGGGCAGCGGCGCGGAAAGGCCCCCCCTCTACAGGGGGGAGCGTGGTCGGCATTGTGGGAAGGCCCCCTCCTCCGTCAGGGGGGAGGGGAGGCTTTCATTTCGGTTCTTCTTCCCACCGAAGAATTTTAACGGCAAAAGGAAAAAATTTTCAGAGAAAAAACTTTGTAATATGGATAAAATTTTTTTTCTTTTATTAGACTAAATTTTTTTTTACTTGTATATTAAAACAATGTAAAAATTATTTAGTCTAATTTTATCTACAGGATTATAGGGTTTTACCTCTAGATCAATGATCTAGGGAAGAACGCGACGATGATCCGTAGAAATAAAAATCCAAGCTCCCGAACGCTTTGAGGATGCCGCAACGCTCCAACGAACCGCCGCAGCAACGTTAGATTCCTTGCGCGTAGGGATGAATTTAGATGAAGATTTTTGCTCAAGAATGGAGAACACGTGCTGATAACGTGTTGGATGAAAATAAACTCAAGAGAGAGAGAGAGAGAGATCATTTCATTGCTAAGAATGAGTAACCATAGCTAAGAGCCATGGTGCTCTATTTATTTATCTCATAGTGGGGAGGCCAAAAGCCTCTAGTAGACCAAGGGTCCACATTACTCTAAGTAATGGGGGACCTAATGAATGGGTAATGAAGGAGGGGAGGCCAAAGGCCTCCCTCATTCATAACAAAAAACTCATTAAATATCGATAATTTTATTTTTGCATTAGATAAAAACTTACCCAGATACAGTGCATTGCATCAGAGATTGAATTCAACCCACCAAAAGAAAAAAAGAAAATAAAAAACAAATATTAGAAATTGAATCCAGTCTAATATAAATTTAGAAGAAGGAAATCAAGAAATTAACAGAAATAGAACCGTGAAAGCCTCATATCGCGCCGTCTATCGATGCATATACATCATTAATATCGAAGTCAATAATTACCCAATTCAACAAAAATAAAAAAATCAATAGAAAAAATGGAAAAGAAAGAAAATTCTATGATCAACCTACGTTGCGAGGGAGATTGTCTGGGCACGCTCTTCCTCTTCTGCTTCACTCTGACTCGCGACCGTATCCGTCTTGTTCTTCACCATGGTGAATACTACTGAAAGATAGAGATTAGTATGGCTCGGATAACGGGAGAAAGAGAGAAAGATGTCCAAGTTCCGAAAATTCTAAAATGCACCAAAATTTTCAACTCTACATGCATCAAACTAAAATGGCATCAACACCTACATGCAGAGTCTAGATTCTGCGGCATATCCAAAGTATGTTTTACAACAATAGTATGATTTGGTTCTGGACCATAAATTATATAGATGGTAGCTCCCCATGAACAGAATGTTTTCCAACAAAGTGTACAACAAAAAGTAAAACAAACCTAACCTGTGCATTTTTTCAAATAAAAAATTAGTCTGATATTAAGGTATGGGGATTTCGAAACTGTTAATTCATCTTTGGTTTGGAAAAATGCAAGGTATGCATATGTTGGATAGGTTTGCATATGTTTGAAAGTTAGCCTTGCATGTTTGGAAAAATGCACTGGTTAACCTGAGATGCATATGTTTGGGACAATTAACAAATCAAAAAATTAACCTGTAAGCCCTTGCATCTAAGTTTTCAAAACGCAAGGTATGCATATGTTCCAAATCAAAAATGCACAGATTTGGAAAAATAACAAAGTTTGCAGAACACCAAAAGTGCAAACTTTGATCAACTATCTATAACAAAGGTAACCAATGATTCTTAACACATCAGGAAAAAAACAAACCAGAATAAATTTCAACTTCTAAACCTTTAATCTAATCTACTAATTTTTTACATTTTTTTTGTGAATCAATCCAAGACAGGTCCAAAGACTTTGCGTTTTGAGAGTGAGTCCAGCTCTACTCTTATCGCCTCGTCCCACTTTGGCCAATCATCTCTGCGTTTACAATCCGCTAGAGAAAGTGGTTCGACGTCATCGTCGTATTCAGTGACGTGAACGGCAATAGTGAACGCAAAATCATCGACGACGACTGTGCTATGTCGGTCCAGTACCTCCCCAGTACGTACAAAGTTTAATGATGTTTCTCCTAATGTTTCCTCTACGGGGGAAATTAGGAGGGGAGAGGTAGCTGTCCTGAGCTCAGTATCCTGTGGAGGGATAATCTTATTTTCACCAGGAATCTTCCTCTTTCGAGGAACTTTATCTTTTGAACCTGGTGGCCGTCCTCTTTTCAATTGAGGTACAGCCATTTCTGCTGCGGGTGGATTGCATCCATTTTTAGGGATGTCAATCCTAGCTGGAGTGTTAGCAGCAGGGACGTGTGAACGGACAATCTTCTGGCTGTCCGTGAATTTATCCGGCAATTGGTGTACTGTATTCTGGATGTGAAGGATCTTCAGGATCTCGTCTTCACACAGATTTGTACGCGGATCATAAAAGGACAAAGACTAATTTTTCCAATTAATGGTCTCCGAAGCTTCAGGCTTCTTGGAATGTTTGCCCAACTTTGGAAAAGTTTTCTCATCGAATTCACAATCAGCAAGACGTGCCTTAATTGCGTCCCCCGTTAGGGGTTCTAGGTATCTAATAATCGAGGGTGAATCAAATCCAACATAGATTCCTAGACGACGTTGAGGACCCATTTTGGTCCTCTGAGGTGGTGCTATTGGAACATAGACCGCACAACCAAATATTCTCAAATGAGCTATATCTGGAGTTGAGCCGTATGCTAGTTGCATCGGGGATAATGTATTGCCTCCAGAGGGGCGTATCCTGATAAGAGATGCGGCATGCAGAATAGCATGCCCCCAAGCATCCACCGGCAATTGGGATTGCATAAGCAATGGACGTGCAATCCATTGGAGTCTCTTTATAAGAGACTCTGCTAATCCATTCTGGGTGTGAACATGAGCTACTGGATGTTCAACTTCTATACCCGTTGCCTGGCAATAGTCTTCGAAGACTTGAGATGTGAATTCGCCCGCATTATCAAGACGTAGTTTCTTGATATGGTTATCGGGGAAATGAGCACGTAACCTAATTATCTGTGCCAACAGCTTTGGAAAAGCTAGGTTACGGGTGGACAAGAGGCACACATAAGACCATTTTGTGGATGCATCTATTAGTACCATGAAGTACCGAAATGGGCCACTTGCGGGGTGAATAGGCCCGCAAATGTCACCATGTATCCTCTCAAGGAAGCCAGGAGACTCTAAACCCACTTTTAGGGGCGATGGTCTCGTTATTAGTTTCCCCTTGAAACAAGGGGGACAAGGAAATTCACCTTTCTGAAGAATCTTCTGGTTCTTCAAATCATGTCCGCGGGATTCAGATAAGATGCGTCGCATCAGAATGGATCCAGGGTGACCAAGTCTGTTATGCCATAGTTGAAATGGTGGCATTGGCTGGCACGTCTGGTGCTCAGTCATATTGGCTTCGACTGGTTGAATGTATGTTTGGTAGAGACCCGACGGGAGTCCCTTAAATATTTCGCAGATGGTCTTCTGGCCATCTTTACGAAGAGTGACATACAGGTATTCAACCTTATTTTCATCTCTAGTTTCTAAGTGATATCCGTTTAAACGGATATCCTTGAAACTTATGAGATTTCTATTTGATCTTGGAGAGAATAGTGCATTATTGATTTTTAGTCTTGTGTTATTTGGGAGCAATAATATTGCATCACCAGATCCTTCGATTATTTTGGACAGTCCTGAAAATGTAATGACAGGACCGTCATATTTACGTATGCTATTGAAATAGCATTCATCGCGAAGGATAGTGTGCGTTGAGGCACTGTCCACTAGGCACTCATACATCATCTATATAAGCAAAAAACGATAATTTATTGATGGAAATGTAAAATGCATACATTCAAAAAAAGATCGTCTTTATTAAGCATACTAGAGATGAAGCTACAATTTATTTTTTGAAAAGCATAGATAAAGATGAGGCTCAATCGAGCAGGTCGTCATTTTCAAAATCCTTGGAAGTGAACTTCGTCGGATTTTCCACATTTGCCATGTTTGTTTCAGGCGGAGGCTTCTGGCTCGCCTGATACAGTTCCTGGAAGTGGCGAGGTGTGCGACAGTTTCTGGACCAATGTCTAGTCATGCCACAACGATGACATTTGTCCTCTCATGTCTTCTTTGGATTTGACACTGTATCAGTGTTCTTACGCTTCCAAGTGAAGTTTTTCTTCCCTTTGTTATTTTTGCTTTGTGGAGGAGCATTGGCTGGTTTCATAGGGGCATTTCCTTTGTTCTTTCTGCCCCTCTTCTTGTTCTTCCACTTCGGGGGGTGAACACTGTGGGCTTCGGGAATAGGAGCTGAGCCTGCCGGGCGCTGGTTATGAGTGGCCAGTAAAAGGTCTCTATTCTGCTCTGCCCTCAGGAGGCAAGAGAGCAGGTCAGAGACTTCGTGAAATTGCGTTCACGATACTGCTGCATGAGGATAGCATCTTTCTCGTGAAACGAGGTAAATGTCTTTTCCAACATGCGGTGCTCCGAGACTTCTTCACCACACAACTGCAGGCGTGAGGTGATGTTGTGAAGTGCTGAGTTATACTCAGCAACGGACTTGTAGTCCTGAAGTCGGAGGTTCTCCCACTCATAGCTGGCACGCGGGAGTATGACATCAATTTGATGTCTGTAGCGTGCCTCTAACGCTGTCCATAACTCCAGAGGGTCCTCTACCGTCAAGTATTCGGCCTTCAGGATCCGATCTATGTGTCGTCTGATATAGATAATGTCTTTCGCCTTATCCATGTCAGAGACAGTGGTAGAGGTACTGCCAGCTGAAGGGGCCGCTTCTGGGGCTTTGCTAGCAGATGCATCGGATGCTGCGGGAGCCGATGATTGGGCCACTGCGGGGGCCAGGATGGAGTGCAGGAGCGCCATGGAGCGCAAGTGGAACTTCAGGTCCACTCGCCAGCTCAAGTAATTCTTGCCAGCTGCATCGAGCACCTCGAAATCGACGCTTGCCAATTTAGCCATTTTATCTATGCAATTTAAAGATAAGCATGAATTAAAATAAATTCAACAATCCATGCATAAAGAAATTAATAAGTAAAAATGCGGGGATCGGCCAGATACCCAAAATAATACACAGTCCAAAGTCCGATTACAGTCCAAAGAAAAGAGAATGAAAAATACAAATTTGGAAACACCGGGTGGGTCCCTATTTCTGCATCCGTCTTCTTATGCTGTTGCACCGAGCCTTGGCTATTTATACAATTTCCTCACTTACAAATTCTCTCAAAAAAAGAAAAAGTGCTGGAAATGTAAATAGGTATGCAATGGCCGATCCCGAAAGACACATTTTTACTTATTTTAAACATCCACGCAGTTTATATGCTACAGGCATAAATTAAACAACCACACATATATCTCAAACACAAAAAATATGGAAAAAGTAAACTAGAAAATATAATTATCTCGTAAACCACGTGGAAACGTCATACACCGTTAGTTTGGTTAACTAACGGCAGAGCGGTCTCAGTATCTCTGAGATGATTATATATATATATATATTTAAATTCTAGTAAACCATACATAATAATTTGCAAGAGAGATGTTTAAATAAATAGAGGAACATATAAATGTAATTATTGATTTTACACAGTTTTTCTCATAAATTTCAATTTGCAAATTTAATTCTTCTTTAAAATTATGAAGAAGCCGAATTTGTGTAGAATTTTGTGGCTTCGGGCCAAAAATTATTTTTAGTATAAGCGCTTGTGGCCCGTTCCGCAGTTCTGCAAAGTTGTTTGCAGCAATTATTATGGCTTCGGGCCAAAAATAAGCTATTATCCTCGGCCTCGGGCCTCGGGCTCGGCCTCTGCCTCGGGCCTCGGGCTCGGCCTCGGGCCTCGGCCTCGGGTCTCGGGCTCGGCCTCGGCCTCGGGCCTCGGGCTCGGCCTTGGGCCTCGGGCTCGGCCTTGGGCCTCGGCCTCGGGCCGCCCCCTGCAGCGGGGGGTGGCAGCGCAGAAGTTCCCCCAGCTGCAGGGGGATCGGCCTCGGGCCGCCCCCTACAGCGGGGGGCGGCGGCGCGGAAGGCCCCCCCGCTGCACGGGGATCGGCCTCGGGTCGCCCCCCTGCAGCGGGGGGCAGCGGCGCGGAAAGGCCCCCCCTCTACAGGGGGGAGCGTGGTCGGCATTGTGGGAAGGCCCCCTCCTCCGTCAGGGGGGAGGGGAGGCTTTCATTTCGGTTCTTCTTCCCACCGAAGAATTTTAACGGCAAAAGGAAAAAATTTTCAGAGAAAAAACTTTGTAATATGGATAAAATTTTTTTTCTTTTATTAGACTAAATTTTTTTTACTTGTATATTAAAACAATGTAAAAATTATTTAGTCTAATTTTATCTACAGGATTATAGGGTTTTACCTCTAGATCAATGATCTAGGGAAGAACGCGACGATGATCCGTAGAAATAAAAATCCAAGCTCCCGAACGCTTTGAGGATGCCGCAACGCTCCAATGAACCGCCGCAGCAACGTTAGATTCCTTGCGCGTAGGGATGAATTTAGATGAAGATTTTTGCTCAAGAATGGAGAACACGTGCTGATAACGTGTTGGATGAAAATAAACTCAAGAGAGAGAGAGAGAGAGATCATTTCATTGCTAAGAATGAGTAACCATAGCTAAGAGCCATGGTGCTCTATTTATTTATCTCATAGTGGGGAGGCCAAAAGCCTCTAGTAGACCAAGGGTCCCCATTACTCTAAGTAATGGGGGACCTAATGAATGGGTAATGAAGGAGGGGAGGCCAAAGGCCTCCCTCATTCATAACAAAAAACTCATTAAATATCGATAATTTTATTTTTGCATTAGATAAAAACTTACCCAGATACAGTGCATTGCATCAGAGATTGAATTCAACCCACCAAAAGAAAAAAAGAAAATAAAAAACAAATATTAGAAATTGAATCCAGTCTAATATAAATTTAGAAGAAGGAAATCAAGAAATTAACAGAAATAGAACCGTGAAAGCCTCATATCGCGCCGTCTATCGATGCATATACATCATTAATATCGAAGTCAATAATTACCCAATTCAACAAAAATAAAAAAATCAATAGAAAAAATGGAAAAGAAAGAAAATTCTATGATCAACCTACGTTGCGAGGGAGATTGTCTGGGCACGCTCTTCCTCTTCTGCTTCACTCTGACTCGCGACCGTATCCGTCTTGTTCTTCACCATGGTGAATACTACTGAAAGATAGAGATTAGTATGGCTCGGATAACGGGAGAAAGAGAGAAAGATGTCCAAGTTCCGAAAATTCTAAAATGCACCAAAATTTTCAACTCTACATGCATCAAACTAAAATGGCATCAACACCTACATGCAGAGTCTAGATTCTGCGGCATATCCAAAGTATGTTTTACAACAATAGTATGATTTGGTTCTGGACCATAAATTATATAGATGGTAGCTCCCCATGAACAGAATGTTTTCCAACAAAGTGTACAACAAAAAGTAAAACAAACCTAACATGTGCATTTTTTCAAATAAAAAATTAGTCTGATATTAAGGTATGGGGATTTCGAAACTGTTAATTCATCTTTGGTTTGGAAAAATGCAAGGTATGCATATGTTGGATAGGTTTGCATATGTTTGAAAGTTAGCCTTGCATGTTTGGAAAAATGCACTGGTTAACCTGAGATGCATATGTTTGGGACAATTAACAAATCAAAAAATTAACCTGTAAGCCCTTGCATCTAAGTTTTCAAAACGCAAGGTATGCATATGTTCCAAATCAAAAATGCACAGATTTGGAAAAATAACAAAGTTTGCAGAACACCAAAAGTGCAAACTTTGATCAACTATCTATAACAAAGGTAACCAATGATTCTTAACACATCAGGAAAAAAACAAACCAGAATAAATTTCAACTTCTAAACCTTTAATCTAATCTACTAATTTTTTACATTTTTTTTGTGAATCAATCCAAGATAAAAGCACAGGGCACCATACCAAAGAACAGATCAATTGAAAAGTATATCCAAGAACAGAACATTTTTGTATAATAATTCTCAAGAAGCAAAACCCAGATTAGAAATTTTGCTAGAAAACTAAAATTGATGAAACTGAAATTTACCTTATCCACAAAGAACTACACTTCCCCATTAAGAAGAAAGCGGTGGCTGATTCTTGAGCGTTGGACGCAACGAAGAAGTGAACACCTCCCCTCGATACAGCGAAAGAGGCTCCAACAGCAGAAAACAGCAGCTAAAGGTGGTTCTTTTAAATGAAGGAGGGGGTTTCGAAGGTGGTTTCATTTTGTTGAAGGAGGAGGTTTCTTTTTTGATGAAGATGGTTCTTTTTAGGGGCGAAGACAGGAACAAAGTGAGAGAGAAGGAGAGAAACGATGGGAGCTTGTGATGTTGGCTGAGGTTTTTTACCGTGGAGAGAAAGAGAGAGAGCCCATTTTTCTTCCCCCAAAATTTAATTTCCCCCCCAAAATTTTTGTTTCAAACTTAAAATTTCAAACTCAATTCTCTTCACTTATCCAATTTCTCTTATCTTATCCAATTTCTCTTATCTTTCCCAATTTCTCTTAATAACATCCCTCATTTATACCCAATTTCTCAACTCTTATCCAAAAACTCTTATCCAATAACCCATGATAACATCCCTGTTTTATAATATAGATATATATATATATCGTTATGAGATGGGCCTATTGGGCCTATTGAGTATTCACCCACATTGTTTATTATATATATGAGGCTAGGGGTTTCCTAGCCGCAACCTTGCTCACAACACGTTATCAGCACGCTCACAGCTGAGCTGAACCTCTGCCGACGGACGAATCACGACGCGAAAGGGCTTCCTTCACCAAACGTCGCTAGATCTGGAGGGTATGATCTAGAGGTAATCTTTATTCCCTAGTCTAAAATTTTCAAGCGCATGATAATGAATCTATGATTTACTTTAAATTCGATCTATCTTTTTTTGCTTAGATCAAAATGAAAAATCACATTTTTAATATATATCTCTTTTCAAAAAGAGTTTTTATATCATTTTTGGATGAAAAATCAACTTTTCACGCTAAAAATCATATTTTTGCGATAAAAACATTGTTTCAAAGATTAAAAATTGTATATTTACAATAAAAATCGAATTTTTCCTCCAAAATTCATCAATCTAGAAGATTTGGCACCCCGCGTGCACCCGATGTGCGCGCGCCTTACAAAGAACCGCTGCGCACAATGCGCGGCCAGCTGTCGCGCGAGGCATGGCCAGCCGCCGCACGATAGACGACCGCACCTGATGCGTGGACCGCCGCCGAGCGAGGCGCGGCCAGCAGCCGCGCCTGACGTGCGGCAGGACCCGACGCGAGGCCAGCTGCCACACAAGGCACGTACAGCCCACCGTGCCTGATGTGCGGACCATCACCGTCGAAGCGTGGCCAGTTGCCGTGCCCGACGCACGACAGGCATCCGTGCCAGACACGCAGACGGCCGCCGTGCGAGGCACGGACGCACGACGGCCGTCTGCGTGGATCACCATCACGTGAGGCACGACAAGCAGCTGTCCCCGACGCGCGGCGCGTCGCAGCGTATGGCCCCGCCTGCCGCCGCACCTGACACGTGCCCCCCGCCACGCCTGACACGTGACCCACCACCATGCGCGTGCCTCGCACGTGCGTGTCCCACCGCTGTGCACCTGCCGCGCATATGCGCCCCCTCCGCCATAGTGCGCCTGATGCGCGCGCGCGTTTCCCATGCGTGCCTCGTCGCAACAAAACCCTGCCTAACTTGGGTTCTTTCCTTTTTTTAATAAAAGGCTATTTTTAGAAATTAATTGGATTTACTGATCTATTTTTTTTCCAAATAAATCTGATTCATCATGTGTAAATCATCTCTAATAACATTTCTTGGATTAATTGATTATTTTTTATGTTTAATAATTAGGAAGATCATGCGACCACTCTGCAGTTAGTCAACTAACCTAACGGTGTATGTCGTTGCCTAGTGGTCCAATAATTATTAAACAAAAATATTTTATTCCATTTTAAATGCATGCGATGTTGTATATTTTCATTGCCCGTAGCATGAATTTATTTGTTATTATATATACTACATGCATGTGTGTTTACATAAATATGTGACATTATAAATGTGTGGTTGTTGATAACTGCCTGTGATGTAAATATAACTGCATGTGATGGAAATCTGTGGCTTTTTGGATCGGCTAGGTTTTTCACCCTCCATTTATTTTTCCTGTATTTCTTTTCTTTTGAGTGAAAAATATAGTGAGGAATAAATATAAATGTACAAGACCAGAGACCGGTGTTTCTTTCCATACGGAGGGGATGGTGTATTTGCGGCACTTCCATGAAAACTTCATCTAAGGAACCTTTGTAGGTTTCCGAAGTTGTACTTTTCCTATTTTTATGTATGGACTGTAACTATGGACTCTTGGACTTTATACCTTGCTTGAGGGTGACTAGCCGATCCACACAAATTTTCTTATGTCTTTGTGATTATGCCTGTGATGAACTTATTCCATGCATATGTGTTCATAAAGCTAGTTATAACTATGTTTATGGCATAAATATAATTGTTCAAAATGGCAAAATTGAACCTGAAGTTCAAAGAATACGACAATACCCCTTATTCCCAAAAATAATAAAATGTTGGGATCATGCGAACAATCACTTATGCCATCTTAAAGATGAGCAACACGCGGCAAATAGATCTTGAAAATCTATGGTCTAACTGGACCAATATGGACACCTAACCAAGATGACATAACACCGCTAACTCTTTAAGAGTTATCTCACTACTACAAGGTAGTATTCTTATATCTGAACTTGCACATAATAAAGACCATGCCCGAAGTCGTGACTTAAGTGAGAAATATATTCGCACCCACGTAATTGCTCAACTAACCTATGTATCTTCTCCTACAAATACCTAAAGAAACTTACAAAGTTTCAAAGGATATCATTTAAACGAAATCCTTAATGTCTGTATAGCATACTCAAGAAAAAGAAAAATGGCATTAAAGCCATACTTGAGTACTTAAATGGACATTCAAAAGTCTAAAGCTATACAACGAAATAAATGTTGAGTGGAAAAGTGGAAGAATAAAAACAAGGTCTCATACAAATTAGTGAAAGGGAAGATGTGACAAAGTTCGAAGAGGAATAGCAATGGCAAAAGCCATCCACCGCCACATGGACAACCCTCTGAAATCAGATTACCGCACTGTTGAGGACCCAAACAATGGTATGGGCGGCCTTGGATGAAATGTATAAACATCATAAAGATGTTATACTTCCAAAAGACTGTTATGAGTAAGAGAATTTATGAGACACCAGGACTTCACGTCCATTGCTGAATTTAATTCAGTACTATTATACTTCACCCCAAGCCTGTAGCGTCATGGTGAGCATGTCTCTCGGATGCGTATGTTAGAAATGACTTACACTTCTTTCCATGAGAAAGACGCGATTCTGATGCAGCAAACTGTGAAGGAAACTTCACAAAATACTTTGAGGTGCTTGCTAGCCTACTAATGACAGAGCAAATACAAAGAACTTCTCCCGACAACTCATAACATACGTCCAACTGACAACGCTAGTTCAATATAAAATATTGGTGCAAAACTAGCATTTGTCTGCCTCGCTATTCCTCGAGCACACATCACACTATAAAACTAGTTGCCATTACATAATCATCAAAAATAATTTCTTGCAGTATATATGTGTTTAAATGCATTATCACAATATTTCTTATTGATGAATTTCATGCTTTTTATGCATTTTATTTTACTCTATGTGAATGATTTGTTATCCTGAATACTCCTAAAATGAGGATGACATTTACTCTCTGAAACTTATAAAGTTTTGATGGATATTCGTCAAAACAAAATCCCTAATGACTCAAGAAATCAATGAAGCCTGAAGCTGTGTCCCATAATGATCTGCATAATAGTCAATGTGAAGATGTAATCCTTCACAGGTTGAACACAGTTCACCTATTACCGAAAAAATTAACTTGAGCATTTTAATAGACTTTCAAAAGTCCCACATAAATTCGAAAAGATGAATTAATTTGGAACACCAGAAGTATCCAGAATCGACCAACTTTGGAACGATGTCACCCTGGATTGATGATGCAAGACATCATTAACCAGACGAAACCAAAGATTCTTTAAAAAGGGTTAGCCTTTCATTGTCACATTCAAAAGGGAAAAATGATTACGAGATCATCTCCATTCACGAGGACATTGACTCTCCTCACTTCCTCAAACAAATTTAAGACGATATACTCTCATCATTAGGATAATGAGATTTTTAGGTCTCTTGCGAGTATTTGAGAGATAAAAGTGGACTTACTCACTCCCTACATATGGCTGATGATGTACCTTAGAGTACACATCCATGTATCCTCTAAAAATGGTCATTACCAAACCTATTATCCAAACTGCAATCCAGCTTTTTCAAAGCAAATGGGACACTTTACTAAATGGCAGGAACATTGGATAATACTGGGACTGCATGGGGACATGCAATTACTATGTAGACCATCAGAACTCTTCTTTAGAATTTATTTATCTGGACCTGATCAACTCATATAAACAGTTTCCGAAAACCCCTAACGGTGAAGCGTTTAGAGCATATCTTACAGATTGTGCCATGATGAGTATACATCCCCACATCACCACTTTATACCATCAAAATGCACTCTAAAGAGGGAAAGCATTTAAAAATTACTTCTCCTAAGTTGTGCATTGATGGGCACTCCTTTAAAGATTCGATGAGATCCTGAAGATCCACATATCTTTAATTCCCCAATATTAGGTTCAACAGAATTACTATAATCATCCATGAAAGCTCAATTGACCATTTAAATCATTAATACCTATGATCTGATTATCATAATTTGTGATGAGATCCTGAAGATCCAAACTTATGAAACTGTTAAACGGTTATCAGACATAGTTACTGAAAATATAAATATTGCCAAATTCACACATCCCTTCTACTAAAAATCCAGTTAGGATTGACATAGCAAATATAATGGATGCAATTCACCAGTAGCAGAAGTAGATATCCTCAATGGATGAGAGGATATACCACGAGGCTCCAAAGAGAGAAATAACTCTTGGAGACCCTAAAGCAATTCCACCACAGGAAAGTGAGCTTATCTCCATATCCTCTCCCTTTCCAGAACCTCTAGAAGAGATGAATCTGGAATAAATTGAATAATGTATGTACATGGGGATGTATTCGGATAAAACACATTTGTCGACAATTACTCACATTTTATTTTGCCATAGATATCGTTTCAATCTCCGTTTCCTGAAGCAAACGTAGAGATTTGGCCAAATAATGTGGAACGAGGCAATAATAAGTTGAGATGGACTCACTTATGAAATGTGAAGTGTTTGGACCTGAAGTCCTGATATCAAAAGATATCAAACCTGTGGGCTAACCGAGTATTGTTTAATATAAATAAAAATGTATGCTACAAGCAACATGCTATAGCTTAGAGGTTTATTTTGCAGAAACCAGGAAGTAATCAAGTAAGATGAGCATAACTCACTTACAAAGTTATTTAAACTGATGCATCAGGCTCCCTGGTCATAGTTGCAAAAACCATGCTATTGGCAAAGGAAATATTAGGCTATATTGCTATGGATGATGTGACAACATACCCTTATGGATTTCCTCCTTATTTTCATGGATATATTTTTGGGACATCTACTCTATGAAATTATCATCCAGAAGATGAATAATCATCCAGAAGATGAAATTATCATCCAGAAGATGAATTATCATCCTAAAAATGAATAATCATCATGAAGATGACACCATGATCCAGCCGATGAATTATCATCCAGAAGATGAAATTATCATCCCGAAGATGAATAACATGTGACATTAAACTTCATACACCTGGAGCTGATGAAGAAACATGGACAATTGTAATCCACTAAATACACCCACTGGTCATATGGATTCACAGTAAGACCCCTTCCATTTGCTGGAAGAGGGGAAGGATATCCTAGGTCCTGAAGTACCTTACTCAAGTGTTTTTGGTACACTCCTTTATCTGTCCAACTGCACGCGACTCTAGAGGGCATTGACAGTAAATCTGTTAGCCAGATACAGTGCAATGCCTGCAGCGTAGCACTGGACCAAAGATATGTAGCTTATGCACTACCTCTAAGGGTCAAGGATCATCCCATATGTTAAATGTATTTGTAGATACAGGTTACGTATCATTGCGATGACTATAACAAAAGAATGACCAACTCCTAGAGACAAGCAAAGCATGCTTCCAAGGCAACATCAATCCCACCATCTCGAGAGACTCATTATCCAAGAAGCAAATCATAAGTACGCATAGCCAGGTCCTGCAGTACCTCGCAGACACAGTGACGACTAGGTCAGAGACGTGGAGTTACCTACCAAGTCTGCAAACCACTCCTCTTCGAAAGAGCTCCCTCAGATTCAGTAGCTGCCATTGATGAGCGATGTCTTGTATAGATGATAGATATCTTGTATTTTGTACTTGAAACATTGTAAGAGATTGATGTATAGTTGCCAGGAGATCTGCAAGCCTACACCTTGTATAGATCAAGGGGAGTCAAATGTAGTGTTGTACTCTTTTCCCTTGGCTATTGGTTTTTTCCACTGGGTTTTCAATAGCTAAAATTTTTAACGAGACATCCTCATTGACTCTAGATCCAGAAGTATCTACCCTTAAATACTTCCACCAATCAGGAGAAGTTATGGAAAAATGTACTCTTTTCCTTTGGCTATTGGTTTTTCCCACTGTGTTTTCTATATCCAAAGGTTTAAACGAGGCAGTTATCCCTAACTTAGGATCTGAAAGTATCCATCCCTTATGATACTCATAAGTACTATGGATCCTGCAGTATTCATATGTCGAGTATACAAAGATGTTTGGATAAGTGGAAGTGTTATATACATATATATATATATATGTATATGCATATATATATATATATACATATGTGTATATATGTATATGCATATGTGTATATACACATATGTGTATATATGTATACACATATGTGTATATACACATATGTGTATATATGTATATGTGTATATATGTATACACATATGTGTATATACACATATGCATATACATATCTCTATATATGTATATACATATATACACATATGTGTATATACACATATGTATATACATATATACACATATGTGTATATACACATATGCATATACATATACATATGTGTATATATGCATATACATATATATATATGTATATATATATATATATATACATATATATACATAGGGGGTTTCCTAGCCGTCAACCTTGCTCACAACATATATATATATGGATCCTGCAGTATTCATATGTTGAGTATACAAAGATGTTTGGATAAGGGGAAGTGTTATATACATATATATATATGTATATGCATATATATATATATATATATATATATATACATATGTGTATATATGTATATGCATATGTATATATACACATATGTATATATATGTATATATATGTATATATACATATGTGTATATACACATATGTGTATATATGTATATGCATATGTATATATACACATATGTGTATATATGTATATGCATATGTATATATTGTATATACATATATATGTATATACAATATATACATATGCATATACATATATACACATATGTGTATATATACATATGCATATACATATATACACATATGTATATATATATGTATATACAATATATACATATGCATATACATATATACACATATGTGTATATATACATATGCATATACATATATATACATATGTATATATATACATATGCATATACATATATATATATGTATATATATATATATATATATATATATATATATATATATATATATATACATATATATATATATATATATATATATACATATATATACATAGGGGGTTTCCTAGCCGTCAACCTTGCTCACAACATATATATATATACTAGTCATTACCCGTGCCCTAAGGGCACGGTTCAGGTAAAATATTCACCCTCAAAAACTTGTATCCCCTCATTTTAGTTCACTTAAAATTTAGTTCCCCAATGGAATATAGTTTCCCTAAAAATTTTAGGTCCCCCAAAATTTAGTTCCCTCCAAATTTAACACGCATCCTAAGGGCACGATCCATTTAAAATATTCCCCTTTAAAAATCTTGGATCCCCTAATTTTAAACGAACACCTATAATTAATGCGTAGAGAACAAATAGATTTGCTTAAGTGACACTATAAGTTCAATATATCCATTTGGGCGATCGACAACGTCTAAGTAAACAGCGAACACATAGATTTGCTTGTGGTTTTTCCTTTGTGCTGGAGTTTTTGTGTAGCTATATATTAGAAGAATAAAGATCAACATTAGCTACAAAATCAAAATAGATCCGTAATACACAAACAAATATACCATCATGAAACCATTCAACACTTTCTAAACTAATTTAGTGCACAGTAAACTAATCTCATTTTCATGAAAGTCTGAAACCAATGATCATCAGCTCCTATGTTCCCTAGTGCACATCTTCCGTCTTCTTTTACTGACATTTCCTTTCATTGTGATCATAATTATCACCATCAGTCTCAGCACGGCCTTGCAAATTCTATGACATCTTCAATATAAGGTGACTCTAACTTCGACACTGGCAGAATATCAGCATCCATTTGTCCGCTTATACTGCCATATCAAAATGGTGGCCTTGATACAACTCCATATATGCCTGTTGTTAGTTAGTTAACATTAGTATCAGGTCAATTTTACATAACCTGGAATTTTAGTTCAGAGCCTTGGCATGCCGTCTATTAGTGCATGGTGTAATTCGGTAGGAACTAATTTCATCCATAGAGCAAACTTTGCCACCTCGAGATCCTACATGCATGCACACAGGTGGGATTACCCAATTAATGGATGGACACAATACTACAACAGAGACGCAAGGAATGCAATCAAAATCACGCAAGGAATGCAATCAAAATCCTAGTTTTGATCAGTTTATCGTGCAGGCGGCCGTAAACACACATCAAGTAATGCAAAAAAATTTCTGTTACATGAAAAACAGAAGATGAAAACGTGTTACAAATTTACACGTAATCAAATATTCAAACAAAGGAAAAAAATACTGTAGTAGAGTCAAAAGGTGTTACCATAAGTTGCAAATTCATTAAGCTATATGATTTATAGATAAACCTTCTATGCCAATTTATACAATAAAATTACAATATATGTTTTAACTAAATTTTAGGGCAATTATTGAACAACTGACAATCAAAGCCACAAATAAGACTGAAATAAAGATGGAAAAATAGCAAAAACACACAACTCCTCTGCAACATCGCATTTCATTTATGGCACCAGGAGAATGGATAGCAGCGTTGGGTCTCCCATCATCTGCTGTAGTTCTTGTTGGTGTCTTTCACTGGATTATTTTGAGTAGCTTTCCGTTGTTTTTGTTGCCGCTGCTATTGGTTCGTGTAGATGGGCTTCACTTGGGCATGTTGGTTGTTGAATTTGTGAGAGGAGAGGAACACTGCATGCTTGCATGATCTTGTCATCTTCTTGATGAGAATGAAGGAGTCCATAGTCCCCAAAACTGTCACCTTCTGGTTCTCTATGCCTATGCTCATTGAGTATAGTGAGCATACTCATGTATTGTTCTGGAAAAATTTCAGTTGTTTTAGTTTTTATTCATGACATAGAGAGCATAGTAGTACAAACTACTAATAAATCTTAAGTTTACCTTCAATTTTTTCGAGGAGCTTACTGACTTTAAGCTTGCATCCATCATAGTGTATGCTCACCTTGAGAGTGGTGGTTAGCATCGAAAAAACAAACAAAAGAAGACACAACAACGCATTCCAAGGAAAACTTAAAAATATTGAGGGGGCAAGGGAAACGTGGGTCCGCCTAGGCTCATCTTCATGTCCAGTTACTGTGTCCATGGAAGTATCAGATTCAGAAACATTGTAGTCTGAAATAAATACCTGATTCATGCATGAATTTGCTTTCAACTACCATTATATGAAAAATACACATGCATCACGTAAAAGAAATAGTATTATACCTCTGCCTTTGTAGTTGAGCGACAATGCTGCACATGTCATCCTTATAGTCATCTTCTTTCAAAAAGACTCTAACATTTTACCTGATTTCGACAGAAAAACCCGTTTAAAGTATAAAACTTTTAAGACGCACTTAAAGGAGATGCAATGCTAAGCAAATGTTCAATTTTTTTTGAAGCTAGCTAATTTTCCAATCTGGATTTGAGGCCAATGTAGATGGAGAGCCCTCATTAATTGGACGCTGAGGATATTAAAAGCACTGGCAAGTTGGAAAAAAAGCAGAGACCTAAAAGATGAAAGTTGAAAAAATAATTGTGTGAAATTTGCATTACATACAATTTCCAATGAAATGAGAAAACTAATAAAAAGCCCATGTGCCAAATAAAGATCCAAACTTTTCACAACAGAAAGAAATAGAAAGTTAAAATGTACTAAATTTCTCAAAATCTACCCCCATACAATCATATATATCAAGGGCATGCCACATTTTTGTGTCGGAGCATTACATGATATCAAACACATCATGTTCTTACTAAAGATCAAAGATTTCTACAGCAAAGCATTGTATTAAAGACTCAAAAAGTAATATATTATTAGACTTTGCTTATAAAATATAAAATTGTACATATCATAACTTTCCTATAATAGCTTTGATCTAAAGATCCAAGGAAATGATGATAACATTCATTGTGGACATTCTAGCATGACATGAAAGTTTTATTGTGTACGTAGGATTTGGTATTGGCAATCCTACTACACAAAGATACATCATTGTTTATAAAAAATCAATCATCTGGCTTGGCCACACACAAAAATAAACTAACAATGAACAGACAACTAAACCACATGATTCTAGAATTCCAACTCATAAGCCATCGCATTGCAATTTCTTTGGAGAAAAAAAGATACGGTAAGTTGCTTCACGGATGTTTGCATTTGTGAAGTCAAATGTGGTTATAAAACCAATATCCAATGCATCATACAGCATGAAATTGTGTAGCCACATAAATAGTCCTTAACTATTTCTAGATAGAGCATGTTACATTAGTACATATTACAGAAGAAGCTAGTCAGTTCAGAAATGTAAAGCAATGAAAATTGAATAAGATAATAGTTTATAACATTAAACTAATTAACAAATAATCGAGGACAAATGCTAGAACAAAATAATAAGCAAATGAATTCAATGGCAACATATAAAGCAAAAAAACAGTTACTTGAGAAGAATTATGATGGATTCGTTTGAAAGTGTTTTTTTTCATACTCACGTTATAATTATGGACTATTTGCCCTCAATTTACAAATGTAAACCAGTTCCAACATTCAAGAAAATCGGGACAGTAGCATTTAAATGATAACATTGCAAGAATACCACTGTGAAATCAATTCCAAACCTGTAGTATTTATTAGTATCATGGAAACACACATAACCATGAAATCCTAAAGGATGATATCCTTTAAATACTATAGGTTTGGAATTGAGAGAAGAATAAAAAAGTGCAGTTCTCTTTAACTACTACATGGATATACTACAGGATAGAGAGAAGAATACAAAACTTATAGCAGAGTTTTTTTATATCTATTACATGGATACAATACATGGATATCCTGTAGGAATTTTATATCTGTAGTATACATGAATATCATGTAGGAATTTTATAATACATGGTAATACATGAATAACATGTAGTATATACATGGTAAATACTACATGGATATCATGTAGTAAATCCCTTTAAAAATTGAATCTGTAGTATATCCTGTAGTATATCCAGTTTTCATCACCATATTACATTTTTTTCCATAGATAGAGAGAAGAATAAAAAACTGATCATCTTATCAAGATTGAGCTACAGAAGATATCCTAAAGGAGGATACACAAACAAAATTTATTATCTTTCAAATACCTGCCTATCTAAATTATAATCGTACATGCATAGCCTGTTTGAATCTTGAAGAGAAGTGTGCACACATAGCTCACAAAAAAACTTATAGCAAAGAGGTCAAAATCTATTCATAAACAGCAAGGAAGAAACATATATGTGAGCAATTTTCAAATAGAACCACCTTGAAGCAAAGCCTTAGTTTACCTGGCGACCAATGTCCTTAGCAATAGGGCTAGTTCCATCAATGTGAAGTTGGAGAGAAGAAAAAATAGGAAAACCCATTGATGAAAAATGTCAAACACATTCTTGAATTGCAACATTTTTCTGTGTTTTGAATCAAAGGCTAATGTGCATCAACATCATTCACTTGTTCCTGTATTTTGTTATTTCTCTCAACATTGAATAAAGAATATACTCCCTCTCTCTCTCTGTGTTATTTGATTAAGTTTATTCCAAGGATTAAAGTGTTTCAACATCCTTCAGGTTATTTTCAGGATATAGTAAAAGCCAAAGTAAAAGTAAAGATATTAACTTGCATAGAATAGATGCCTCGCCATAAGTTGGTAATCCTCAATCTTTTTGGGAAAATGAGGATTTCTTTTTTGAGATATCTCAGTAACCTAGATTTGAATAGTATCCATTGCACCAAAACAAAGCCAATGTTTTAGTAGGATTTGAAATTTTTCATAATCGGTTACTTGAGCTCCCTTAAGACATTAAACTGAAAATGCATACTACATGTATTTCTAATTCCAAATTTTGATAGACCAATCATGATTACACATTTTTCGCAATGAGAACCAATTAAAAACTTCATATTGCTATTCTCAAATTCTTATACACAGATGATTAACATCTGGATCATTTCTTTAATCTTTTGTCAATAACAACAAACTAAATGAATTTTAAAAAAACAAAACCCTTCGCATTACAGGGTAGAGAAGAACAACCTTTTAGAACTATAACTAACCACTAACATCAATTTACATCACTTGTGAAACAGTGTCATGTTCTGGCGACTTGTGTTTGTGAAGATACCTCTTCTCTTTATTAGGTTCCAGCCGAAGGGGTGATAATTTGCGAGCAACTGCATGCCAGATCATGTCAACGACATCCTCCTCTTTCGAGGAAGTTTTCTAAATGGAAAAATCACAAATCACAAACATATGGAGCGCACGAATACATAGCTAGCTAGCCTACCTTTAGAGAAACTATTGAGGAAAATTCATAAACAAATGGAGGAAAAACACAAACACATGGCAATTCAATAATCTCTTGCAGACAACGTTTATGGCGAGGTCACACAAATCTGCATTGTAAGTTTGAAAGCAGAGAGAAAGTAGAGAAATATGTAAACCGTCCAAAATTCATTCTCAAAATCAAACAGAATCAAAACATTCAACTGACCAGGGTTCTCCTTTCTGAAAGAGTTTGGAGTAGGCTGAAGGAATCACCACATCAAGTTGTTATTTATTTGTCAGGCAGAAGTCTTATTATGCTCTAGATCCTGGAGTATCTCAAGTGGTAAAAACTTAAGAAAGCTGATACAAAAATCAATATAAACTCATGTGGACCTTAGGTGAAATAATACCTGCACTTGGTATCTCCTGTGGAGATTCATTGCATCAGTTTGACAGTGTTGTCAAAATTATGTTGGACAGTTATGTGTTCGTGCATTTGCCCAAGATTCGTGCATTTGTCAAAAGTATGTTGGAAAACTGATGGACCACTGTCCAAGTGGGTGCCGTTATGTGTTCGTGCAATGGCAACATATAAACCATCTACAACAAACTCATATTGACAGTGTTATGGAGATTCATTGCATTTGGCCAAGATTCGTTTGATAGTGTTGTCAAAAATGCAAGCCCAAAATTCTTGCAGCATTAATGTTGATGTTCTTACTATTCATTATAGTATTAGTTGGAATGTAAAATGTAAACTCATTAATCCAGAAAGTTGTCACATATTGCAGAATCTACTTGCAAAAAAAGGAATACCTTGACTTGCAGAGTACATATTGAATTACAGAGTCTACATTGTACCTTTTCTTGCAAATAAAAGGGACAAAGCATACTGGATAATTTGAACATGGACCATCGGATGCCAAGGGAACTCTCGAAGCTGCGCATCTTAAAAAAATTTATATTGTCCGAGCCGTTGACAGCTAATCGCAGCGCTTTTCCACCGTTGATCTCGACTTAAAAAAGTGGCCAGTAGTTTCATTACTTCCCAAAGCTTATATGTCCCAATAGTTTCATCCAAGTTGTGATTAGTTCAACAGAGCCTCCCCCACTCATAAACCATGTTGTCGTAGCATTTAATATCATTAAAAATAGGTAATTTTGGACAATAAATCAATCATCACGTTGACACGTTTCAACCAGTAAACACAATAAATCAATATAGATTCCATTAAAGGTTCATAACAACTATCCAAACAAACTTAACCAACATTTGATATGTGTAAAAATGTTTGTAGTAATATATCAAGATTTTTTCTCATAAACAGAATTAAGTTACAGCATTCATAGTATAGTAAGATAAAACTCTTAAATTTTAATCTTTTTTCTTTCAATTTTGCTCCAAATTTTTACGAATATACTGTTAAATTATTAATCCACGGGAATTTCTGATATATCCAACAGAGTCAAAGTTCCAGGTTCGAACTCTGCACACGCAATAACTCAAACACATAGTGAACACAAAACGCATCAAAAATGAAACAAAGTACCAACAGCAGAGAGACGCAAAATGCATCAAAAACGAAACAAATTACCTAGAGCAGAGAGACAGAGAGAGGGGCGGTAACTCGCCGGCCTTCATGGACGAATCGGCCTGCACGACATTCCTCGCCATGGCGGCCATCAGCGCGATCCTGTGCTCTGCGGCAACCATGGTGTTCACCGTCGGGGTA